>CAKNYM010047778.1:0-82102 GCA_932195095.1 Andricus curvator
AAAGAAAATGATTTTTCAACCTAAAACAGGAATTAAATTTTCAGTTAATACAATCAATTTTCAACCCAAAACAATGAATTATCAACAAAATAATTCAATTTACAGACCAAAAATATAATATTTCAATTTGCAGTTCGAAAATTAAATTAGAAAAAAACGAGTTTTCAGCAAAATTAATTAATTTTCAACTAAAAATATAAATTTTTAAGCGAATATGGAATAGTTGTATCTTCAGTTTAAAAAAATAATTTTAAACTAAAAAGAAATAAAAATTTTCAAACCAAGAAATTAATTTTTAATCACAATGATGCATTTTCAACCAAAAATATGAAATTTTGTCCAAATAGTGGATTTTTCAATCCAAAAGATAAATTTTATATCAACAAATAAACGAATTTTCAACTAAAAAGTTTTTTTTCAATGAAAGAAATGAATTCTTAACAAAAAATAGAATAGATAAATTTTCTGCTAAACAGATAATTTTTTAACGAAAAATATTACATTTCTATCAAAAAAGACTCATCTTCAACAAAGTTCATGAATTTTCATCCAATAAAAATCAATTTTCAACCAAAATTAGAATAGTTAAAATGTCAGAAAAATAAATGTTTAACCATTAAAAAAAATATTTTTTATTCATAACAAAAAAATGACTTTTCAACCAAAAACAGAAGAATTAAATTTTCAGTTAAGACAATCAATTTTCAACCAAAAAAATGAATTCTCAACAAACTAATTCAATTTTAAACTAAAAAATATAAATTTACAAACCAAAAATATAATATTTTAATTTGGAGTTAGAAAAGTAAATTAGAAAAAAAACGAGTTCTCAGCAAAATTAATTAATTTTCAACTAAAAATATAAATTTTCAAGCAAAAATGGAGTAGTTATATCTTCAGTTAAAAAATTAATAATTTTCAACTAAAAAGAAACGAATTTTCAACTAAAGAAATTATTTTTTAATCACAATGATGAATTTTCGACCAAAAATATGAAATTTTGTACAAATAGTGGATTTTTCAATCCAAAAGATGAATTTTATATCAACAAAAAAAAAACGAATTATCAACTTAACAGTTTTTTTCAATTAGCGAAATTAATTCTTAACAAAAAATAGAACAGATAAATTTTCTACTAAACAGATAATTTTTTAACGAAGAATATTACATTTCGATCAAAAAAGACTCATTTTCAACAAAGTTCATGAATTTTCATATAAAAAAAATCAATTTTCAACCAAAATTAGAATAGTTAAAATGTCAGAAAAATAAATGTTCAACCATACAAAAAACGAATTAAAAAAAAAATTATTCATAACAAAAAAAATGATTTTTCAACCAAAAACAAGAATTAAATTTTCAGTTAAGACAATCAATCTTCAACCCAAAAAAATGAATTATCAACAAAATAATGCAATTTTAAACAAAAAAATATAAATTTACAAGCCAAAAATATAATATTTCAATTTGGAGTTCGAAAAGTAAATTATAAAAAAACGAGTTTTCAGCAAAATTAATTAATTTTCAACTAATAATATAAATTTTCAAGCGAAAATGGAATGGTTATATCTTCAGTTAAAAAAAAATTTAACTAAAAAGAAACGAATTTTCAACCAAATAAATTATTTTTTAATCACAATGATGAATTTTCAACCAAAAATATGAAATTTTGTCCAAATAGTGGGTTTTTTAATCCAAAAGATGAATTTTCTGTCAACAAAAAAAACGAATTTTCAACTAAACAGTTTTTTTTTCAATGAAAGAAATGAATTCTTAACAAAAAATAGAATAATTAAATTTTCTACTAAACAGATCATTTTTCAACGAAAAATATTACGGATATCGTACGTAAAGCTTAAACATTTGGACTTTTCCCAATATCTTCTTAAAGCTTTTTTAAAAAGTACTTTATTTTGTTGGCATTGAGCCCAGAACTTAGTCAGATTTCATGTTCTTTTGAGGGAAAAAATTTGCTTTATGTATTATCAAAAGAAGCATATTTTATGCAATTTTATATATAGAAAAAAATATTTTGACTTTCACATTTTCAAATTCTCAGGGTTTCAAATTGAAGCATTTAAAAATTGATTTAAAGTTCACTTCTGAAATTGGAACTACTCAAAATTAAACAAATAATGAAAATTTTGAAATTAGGACTTTCAGATTTCAATCATTTTAACTATGAAGAAATTATTTTTTCCAATGGTTTCCAATAAATTATAATTATATAAAATTAAAAATTAAATAAAAGCATTCATATGTTAATAATATCAAAAATTTCAAAGTTTGCTGTTTTGAAAATAGTCTAAATTAGAAATCCTTCCCAGTTGATAAGAATTTAAATAAAAAAGATTTTAGCTTAGAAAATAATGAAGTAGAAGTTAAGAAAAAAGAAATTTGAAATTTTTCGGCTTCACAAGATTTTAATTCGAAATTTTATTAAAATTTCTGCCTTTGAATTTAAGTTACCCGCTTTCGAAAGTGTAGTTCTTTCAATATCTTTTAGTTTTTCCCTGACATTTGCAAGTTTTTTTATATATATAATTTCGGATACTTTTGAATTTTAAGCGTCTTTATAATGTAAGTGCTTCGAAATTTTGTATTCTTTAAAATTCATAAAGCGTATAAATTTTAGCGTCTTCGTATATTTTTAAAATTTAGGCACTTTTTTATTTAAAAGGATCTTTTAATTTAAAATATTGGTCTTTTCAGTTTTTTATTGTTTAAAATTAGTGGCAAAAAATAAAACTAGATCCTATAAATTATTCCAAATTGAATAAAAAATTAAATCAAGAAAATTTTTAAATGTAGGAAACTCAAGTTCAAAATAAACTTGTCTCTTTTGGCAATAATGCAAGTTTATGAGTTTTTTTTTTAGTTTTCTTTTTTGCAAATATTTAAAATCAAAATTCTGTAGCAACCCTGGTATAAGAAATTGAATTAAGAAGTTTTATGAAAATTTTCATCATATTATAAAAAAATAGCTCTTTTAGTTATAAATTAAGATCAGAATACATACTAAATATATACTAAATATTGTTTATTATTTTATCTATTTTTCAATACGTATTGTGTTTGATCTAATTTTCTTATTTAAAAATCAAAAATATTGCAAATTGGTGTTCTTTATCTGAAACTTTTATTCTGTATTCCTAAAGAAATACATTTTTTGAAATTTTTCACAGGTCAGAGAATGTCAGAGAATTTTCGATAAACTGAAGTACAAAAATTCAAACTATTTGGTTGAGAAACAACTTTTTTATGTTTAAAATTCGACTGTTTTGGTAGAAAATTAATATTCTGGGTCGAAAATTCAACTATTAGGTTAAAAATTCATGAATTTTGATCAAAATTAATCTTCCTTTGTAGAAAATTTATCTTTTTGGTTGAATATTCATGTATTTAGTTGAATTTTTTTTGTTTGATAGAAAAGTAATCGCATTAGGTGAAACTTCATGTTTTTGGTTGGAAATTTAATTATTAATAATAATAATAAATTTAATTTAATTAATCTGGTTGAAAATTAGCCTTTTTGTTGTTTAAAATTGATTTTTTAAACTGAAAATTTAGGTATTATATTTATGGTTGAAAACTTATCTTTTTTTAGTTGAAAATTCATGTATTTTGTTGAAATTTTGTCTTTTTTGGTATCAAATTCATCATTATAGTTGAAAATTCATTTCATTGGTTAAAAATTCAACTATATTGTTGAAAATTCTTATTTTTAGTTGAAAGTTGATTTTTCTAACTGAAAATTTAATTGCTCCGTCTTTTGTAGAAATTTTATCTTCTTTAGTTGTAAATTCAACTATTTGGTTGAAAATTCATGCATTTTTTTGAAAATTCGTTTTTTGTGGTAGAATTATTAATCTCCTTGGTGAAAATTCATCTTTGTGGTTGAAAATTAAACTATTTTGTTGAAAGTGAACTTTTTTGTTGAAAATTCATATTTTCGGTTTGAAAATTGAAATATTTTGTAGGAAATTCGTGTTTTTGTTTAAAAAATTCATCTTTTATCATAAAAATTCAATCTTTTTTGGTTAAAAGTGCAACGGTTTGGTTGAAAATTAATCTTTTTTTATCGAAAATTCATGTATTGTGTTGGAAGTTTAACTTTTTTGCTAGAAAATTAATCTTCTTGTCGTATCTTTATGGTTGAAAATTCAACTAAAAGTTTGGAAATCCATGTATTTTGTTAAAAATTAATTTTTTTTTTGCTAAAAAATGCTCTTTTTGATTAAAAGTTTATCTTTTTAGTTAAAAATTAATTTTTTTATCTGAAAATTTAACTATTTAATTTTTATTAAAACTTTGTCTCGTTAGTTAAAACATCACGTTTTTGGTTAAAAAATTCATTTCTTTGGTTGAAAATATAACTATTTTGATGAAAATGAGTTTTTTTTGTTTCAAAATTGATTTTTTAACTGAAAATTTATCTCTTCTATTTTTGGTTTAAAATGTATCTTTTTTTTTTAGTTGAAAAATCATGTATTGAAAATGTAACTATTTGGTTGAAAATTGGACTATTTTGTTGAAAATTAGTTTTTGTTGTTGTTTGAAATTGATTTTTTTTAACTGAAAATTTAGGTATTATATTTTTGGTGAATATTTATCTTTTTTTAGTTGAAAATTCATGTATTTTGTTGAAAATTTGTATTTTTTGGTACCAGATTCATCCTTTTGGTTTAAAATTCCACAATTTGATACGAAATTCATTTTTTTGCTTGAAGTTTCATTGTTGTAGTAAAAAATGCCTACTTTTTTATAGTGAAAATTTTTCTTTTGTAATATCTTCCAAATAAGATTTTTTTCGGATTACGATTATTTATCTCCTAGTTGTAAGGTTGTTTTCATATCTGATTGAAAAATTGGCAATAAGTTTATTATTTAAAAAATTGATGCCACTATTTTGCTACTTTTTTCAAAATCTATGCCACTGTAGATACTGTTTTTGATCTCTGAAGTGAGTCTGAGCCTTGAAATTACTTCTAAAGATATAATTTTCTTGCAGGAGAAATTATTGTGCAACGAGTAAAGATATGGAGAAGAAATTGGTAGAATTGAGTGCTATCGGAACAGAAGGAATTATCGAAAACGAGAGAAAAATCTGGACTCGAACTGCCCCAGCCGATTTGTATTATCAGAGGGACGAGAGCAATCCAAAAATCATGAGAGGCACTCAAAAGTTGAATGAACTGTGTGATATTTTCAATATTTTGTTTATACAAAGAGCTGAAGCCGCAAGAGCCGCACAGGTTAGTTTTAAATTTTATGGTACAATAATTTTAGGTATCATAGTCTCTATGGGATAAAAAATAGGGTACAGAAGGTACTTTTTTCACTTTCAAGAAGTACTTTTTTACAATTTAAAAATCGTCTTTTGGTATTTAAATTTAAAATTGTTAAGCATTAAGACTTTCTCTTTGAAATTGTACAATTGTAAATGATTTAAATTTAAAACGAAACCATTTTTACGACGAAAATTTGATTGAATTTTATATAGTTATATTTTTTAGGGACCAAATCTTGAAAATAGGATACTTTAGGTACGAAAACTTGAAAATAGGGGACTTTAGGGACCAAACCTTGAAAATAGAGGACTTTAGGGACCAAATCTTGAAAATAGGGTCCCTTAGGGACCAAATATTTAAAAAAGGGGCTTTTAGGGGCAAAATATTTGGAATATGGGACTTTTGGGACCAAATATTGAAAGTAGGGGACTTGATGGATAATCGAGGGGACTCTAGGGACAAATGAGGGGACAAAATCTTCAGAATAGAGAACTTTAAGGACCAAATCTTGAAAATAGGGGTGTTTAGGGACATATTAGTTTATGAAATCTTCCAAACAGGGGACCTCAGGGACCAAATTCTGAAAATAGGGGACTTTAAGGACCAAATCTTGAATATATGAGTCTTTAAGGACAAAACAGGGGCAAAATCTTTGGAAAAGGGGACTTTAAAGAAAAAATATTGAAAATAGTGGACTTCGGGGTGCAAAAATTGAAACTAGGGAACTTTAGAGATAATCGAGGGGACTTTAGGAACAAACTAGGGGACTAAACCTTGAGAATAGAGGACTTTAAGGACCAAGTCTTGAAAATAGGGGAGTTTAGGGACAAACGAGTTGACGAAATCTTTAAATAGGAGACCTTAGTAACCAAATTCTGGAAAGAGGGGAATTTAGGGACCAAATTCTGAAAAGAGGGGACTTTAGGGACGATATATTGAAAAAAGGGAACTTTAGAGACTAAATCTTGAAAAATAGGTGATTTTAGGGACCAAATCTTGAATATATGGGCCTTTAGGGACAAACGAAGGGACCATGTATAACAGTAGGGGACTTTAGGGACCAAATATTGAAAATAGGGGACTTTAGGTACGAAAACTTGAAAATAGGGGACTTTTGGGACCAAACCTTGAAAATAGGGGACTTTAGGGACCAAATCTTGAAAATAGTGTCCCTTAGGGAACAAATATTTAAAAAAGATGCTTTTGGGAACAAAATCTGTGGAATATGGGACTTTTGGGACCAAATATTGAAAATAGCGGACTTCAGGGACCAAAGATTCAAACTAGGGAACTTTAGGGATAATCGAGGGGACTCTAGGGACAAATGAGGGGACAAAATCTTGAGAATAAAGGACTTTAAGGACCAAATCATGAAAATAGGGGTGTTTAGGAACTAATGAGTTGATGAAATATTATAAACAGGGGACCTCAGGGAACAAATCCTGAAAATAGGGGACTTTAGGGACCAAGATTTGAAAATAGAGGACTTTAGGAACCAAATCTTGAAAATAGGGTGCCTTAGGGATCAAATATTCAAAAAAGGGGCTTTTAGGGGCAAAATCTTTGGAATATGGGACTTTCGGGACCAAATATTGAAAATAGTGGACTTTACGGACCAAAGATTGAAAATAGGGGACTTTAGAGATAATCGAGGGGACTCTAGAGACAAATGAGGGGACAAACTCTTGAGAATAGAGGACTTCAAAGACCAAATCTTGAAAATAGGGGTGTTTAGGGACAAATTAGTTGATGAAATCTTCCAAACAGGGGATCTCAGCGATCAAATCCGGAAAATAGAGGACTTTAGGGACCAAATCTTGAATATATGAATCTTTAAGGACAAAAGACGAGACCAAATCTTTGGAAAAGGGGACTTTAAAGACAATATATTGAAAATAGTGGACTTTGGGGACCAAAAATTGAATCTAGGGGACTTTACAGATAATCGAGGGGACTTGAGGGACAAACTAGGAGACTGAACTTTGAGAATAGAGGACTTTAAGGGCCAAGTCTTGAAAATAGGGGAGTTTAGGGACAAGCGAGTTGACGAAATCTTTAAATAGGGAACATTAGTGACCAAATCCTGGAAAGAGGGGAATTAAGGGACCAAATTCTGAAAAAAGGGGACTTTAAGGATCAAATTTTGAAAACAGGGGGCTTTAAGGACAAACTAGGTAACCAAATCTTGCAAATAGGGGAGCTTAGAGACTTAATCCTGAAAATAGGGGACTTTAGAGACCAAAAATTGAAAATAGGGGACTTTAGAGACTAAATCTGGAAAAATAGGTGATTTTAGGGACCAAATGTTGAATATATGGGCCTTTAGGGACAAAAGATGGGACCAAGTATAACAGTAGGTGACTTTAGGGACCAAATATTGAAAATAAGGAACTTAAGGGACCAAAATTGAAAATAAGCGACCTTAGGAACTAAATCCTGAAGATAGGGGATTTTAGGATAAGCAAGGAGACAAAATTTGAGAATAGGAGACTTTAGGGACAAACGTGGGAATCATATCTTGCAAAAGGGGATCTTAGGAACTAGATCTTGAAAATAGGGGATTTTACGGACCAGTTTCTGAAAAAGTGGATTTTGAGCATAAAATCTTGAAAAAGGGGACTCTAGGGACCAAAAATTGAAAATAGGGGACTTGAAGATAAACGGGGAAACAAAATCTCGAGAATAGGAAACTTTAGGGATAATTTGTTAAAAAAGTGGACATTAAGGATCAAATCTTGAAAATAGGGGACTCTAGGTACCGAAAATTGCAAATACGGAACCTTAGAGACCAAATATTGAGTATTTGGAACTTCAGGGATCAAATATTGAAAGTAAGGAATTTTAGGGACTCAATCAAGAAAATTGGGGAGTTCAAAGACTAAATCTTCAAAAATAGGGGACTTTCGGGTCAAAATATTGCAAATAGGGGACTTCAGGACAAACGAGGGGACGAAATCTTTAAAATAGGGGATTTTAGGGTCAATCGAAGGAAAAAATCTTGAGAATAAGGGACTTTAGGGACCATAGATTGAAAAGAGGGACTTTAGGACAAACGAGGGGACAAAGTCTTGAAAATAGGGGACTTTATGGACCATATCTTTAAAATAGGGGATTTTAGGATCAAAATATAAAAGACTTTGAGTAGTAAATTTTGAAAAAGGGAATTTTAGGGATAAAATCATGAGAATAAGGGACTTAAGGGTCAAAATATTGCAAATAGGGGACTTTAGGGATCAAATCTTGAAAATAGGGGATTTTATGACAAAGGAAGGAATAAATCTTGAAAATCAGGGACATTAGGAACCATTGATTGAAAAAGGAGGACTTTAGGATAAACGAGGGGACCAAATCTTGAGTATAGGGCACTTTAGGGACCAAATCTTGAAAATAGGGGACTTTAGGGACCAAATCTTGAAATAAGGGGATTTTAGGACAAATAAGGGGATCAAGTCTTGAAAATAGGGGACTTGAAGGACCTCAGATGAATACAGGGTTTACAGGGACGCGTCTCTGAGGCTTAATTTAAATATAATTTAATTATTCGAATTTTTAAATAGGGAACTTATATTTTAATTTTCTGTCTAGCCTCCCTACGAACCTCCGCCAAGAAAGACGAGAGCAAGATTATGTAAGCACAAATCTGAAGCTTGCAGCAGTTCCTCGTCTGATAGTGATAGCGATTCGATGGAAGAAGACGATAGAACGATGGAGGAATTAATGGCGAAAAAACAACATCCTCAGAGGTTACATCCTGAAATGTGGTTTAATGATCCTGGAGAGGTAAAATAATTCATAATTATAAATATATAACTACAATTATATTATAATTATTAATGATAAGTATTAGGGTGGTTCAAAAAAGGCAAAATAACACTTGATTTTTGGCAGAGTTAAAAGCATATATTTAGTGGTAGTGTTCTAAAGAGTTTAAGTGCTCGGAGAAATTCTCCCGAGCATGAGAATATGCTCGAGAATATGCTCGACCTTTATGTGCTTTGAGAATTTAATGAGCATTTTGAATTAGGATTTAAAAAATTGTATTTTCTACTTTTATTAATAATAATGATAAATTTAAATTATAAAAGAAGTCAAAGTAATAGAAAACGTATTATTTGCATTAAACAGTGTCTTATTCAGGGTTGCTACAATATCCCAATTTCTAAATTCTTCTAGGTATAAAACCAACTATTCACCTAGAAGATTAATAATATTAATGCAAAATAAATTTTGTTTCTAAATATATTTAAAACACTTTGTAGTTGTGTTTTCAAGTCAAAAATATAATTTTCAACCAAAGAAATGAATTGTTAACTAAAATTATGAATTTTCAACCAAAAATATGAATTTTTAACCAAATAGTTAGTTGAATTTTCAACCCAAAAGATTAATTTTCTACAAAAAAAGACTCATTTTCAACAAAGTGATTAATAAAAAAAAGAACAATTAAATTTTTAGTCAGGACAATCAATTTTCAACAAAAAAAATGAATTTTAAACAAAATAATTCAATCTTAAACTAAAAAAGATAAATTTACAAACCAAAAATATAATCTTTCAATTTGCAGTTAGAGAAGTAAATTTAAAAAAGACAAGTTTTCAGCAAAATTAATTAATTTTCAACTAAAAATATTAATTTTCAAGCAAAAATGGAATAGTTATATCTTCAGTTGAAAAAATTAATTTTCAACTAAAAAGAAACAAATTTTCAAACAAAGAAATTAATTTTTAATCACAATGATTAATTTTCAACCAAAAATATAAATTTTTGACCAAATAGTGGATTTTTCAACCCAGAACATGAATTTTCTGTCAACAAACAAAAAAACGAATTTCCAACCAAATAGTTTTTTTCAGTCAAAGAAATGAATTCTTACAAAAATAGAATTGTTAAATTTTCTACTAAACAGATAATTTTTTTACGAAAAAGATTACATTTCTACCAAAAAAGGTAAATTTTCCACAAAAAATGGAATAGTTACAGTGAATTTTCAACTAAAATGATAAATCTTCAAATAAAAAAAATTTAATTTTTAATCAAGTACATGAATTTTAAACTAAAAAGATAAATTCAATACCAAAAATAAAGTAGGATAATTTTCAGTTAAATTTTCAACCAAAGAAATGAATTTTTAACAAACAAAAAAAATGAAATTTCAACTAATGAGAGTACTCTTCTACCAAAAAAGACGGATTTTCAACAAATAGTTGAATTTTAACCTAAAACAGATAAATTTTCAACTAAAAATGGAATAGTTAAATTTTCAGTAAAAAAATTAATTTTCAATCTGATTAAAGTAAATTTTCAATGAAATAGTATAATTTCCAACCAAGAAGATTAAATTTTTATCAAAAAAGATAAATTCTCGACAAAAAATGGAACAGTTACATTTCCAGTTAAAAAAATTAATTCTAAATAAGAAAAAACTTATTTTCAACCAAAAAGATCATTTTTCAAATTTTCAACCAATAAGATGAATTTTCTAACAAAATAGACGAATTTTTAACAAAGTACATGAATTTTCAACCAAATATTTGAATTTTTGAAGGAATTTCCAACCAAAAAGATGAATTCATCTTTTTGGTCACCAAGTCACCAAGAAAATTAAATATTCTCCCACAAAATTTGAATTTTCAATAAAATACAGGAATTTTAAACCAAATATTTGAATTTTCAACTTAAGAAAATAAATTTTCAACTAATGAGAGTACTCTTTTACAAAGAAAAGACGGATTTTCAACAAATAGTTAAATTTTCAGCGAAAACAGATAAATTTTCAACTAAAAATAGAATAGTTAAATTTTCAGTAAAAAAATTAATTTCCCATAAAATTAAAGTAAATTTTCAACGAAATAGTATAATTTTCAACCAAGAAGATTAAATTTCTATCAGAAAAGATAAATTTCCGACAAAAAATGGAAGTTTTATTTCCAGTTTAAAAAATGAATTCTAAATAAGAAAAATCTCATTTTCAACCAAAAAGATCAATTTTCTAATTTTTAACCAATAAGATGGATTTTTAACAAAGTACATGAATTTTCAAACAAATATTTTAATTTTTAAAGGAATTTCCAACCAAAAGGATGAATTAGTCACCAAGAAGATTAAATATTCTCCCACAAAATTCGAGTTTTCAATCAAATACAGGAATTTTAAACCAGATATTTGAATTTTCAACGTAAGAAGATTAATTTTAAACCAAGCATGTACGAGTTAAATTTTCAGGTTAAAACAATTAATTTTCAACTGGAAAACATAATTTTTAACAAAGTCATTAAATTTTGAACAAAAGAAAGGGTTTTTAACTAAAATGATGAATCATCAACCAAATAAATGAATTTTTAACAAAGTAGTTCAACATCCAACTAAGTAGTTGAATTCTCTACCAAAAAAAGATGAATTCTTAACCAAAAACGTGATATATTATATTTCAACCACAAAAAGGATTTTAATGTTATACCAAAAAAAGTTGAATTCAACCAAAAAAGATGCATTTTCTACAAAATGATTTGAATCCTCAACCAAAACAGATTAATTTTCAACCAAATATTCAACAAAATAGTTTTTTTTTTATAAAAAAAAAATGAATTTTTAACCAAAAGTAGAAGAATTATATTTTCAGTTAAGATAATCAATGTTCCACCAGGAAAAAAAACGAATTCTCAACAAAATAATTCAATTTTAAACTAAAAAAGATGAATTTACAAACCAAAAATATCATATTTGAATTTGCAGTTAGAAAAGTAAATTAAAAAAAAACGAATTTTCAGCCAAATTGATTAATTTTCAACTAAAAATATAAATTTTCCAACGAAAATGGAATAGTTATATCTTCAGTTAAAAAAAATTAATTTTCAACCAAAAAAATTAATTTTTGATCACAATGATGATTTTTCAACCAAAAATATGAATTTTTGACCAAATAGTGGATTTTTCAAAACAAAGGTAAATTTTCTATCAACAAAAAAACGAATTTTCAACCAAAAAGTTTTTTTTCAACCAAAGAAATGAATTCTTAACAAAAAATAGAATAGTCAAATTTTCTAGTAAACAGATAATTTTTTAACGAAAAAGATTACATTTCTATCAAAAAAGGTACATTTTCCACAAAAAATGGAATAGTTAAAGTGAATTTTCCACTAAAATGATGAATTTTCAACTAAAAAAAATGTAATTTTCAACCAAATACATGAATTTTAAACTAAAAAGATCAATTTCCTACCAAAAACAAAGTAGGATAATTTTCCGTTAGTAAAATAAATTTTCAACCAAAAAACAAACGAATTTTCAACGAATAGTTAAATTTTCACCGAAAACAGATACATTTTCAACTAAAAATAGAAGTGTTCAATTTTCAGTAAAAAAATTAATTTTCAATAAAATTAAAGTAAATTTTCAACGAAATAGTATAATTTTCAACCAAGAAGATTAAATTTCTATCGAAAAAGAGAAATTTTCAACAAAAAATGAAACAGTTACATTTCAACCAAATATTTGAATTTTTAAAGGAATTTCCAACCAAAAAGATGAATTAGTCACCAAGAAGATTAAATATTCTCCCACAAAATTCAAATTTTCAATAAAATGCAGGAATTTTAAACCAAATATTTGAATCTTCAACTTCAGTTAAAACAATTCATTTTCGTATAGAAAACATAATTTTCAACTAAATAATTAAATTTTGCCCAAAAGAAAGGTTTTTCAACTAAAATGATGAATTGTTACCAATGTAGTTCCACTTTCAACTAAGTAGTTGAATTTTCTAACAAAAAAGATGAATTCTCATCTAAAAACGTGATATATTATTTCAACCACAAAACAGATTTTAATTTTATACCAAAAACAGTTGAAATCAATCAAAAAAGATTAATTTTCAACAAAATAGTTTAAATCCTCAATCAAAACAGATTAATTTTCAACCAAATAAATATAATAAAAATAAATAAATATAATAAAAAATAAAAATAAATGCTCTGTTCGAGCTTAAATGCTGAGCATATTCTCGAGAGCATTTAGTTAAATTAAAATTTTAAATTTAAACATAAATTCTTGGCCATTTAAGAACTCTATTTAGAGGTCCCCCAAGTCGATTTTTATTAATAAAATTTCTATTTTATTTCAATAATCGCAGTTTCTCCTAAATATATTCTTAAATTCTGCCAAAAATCAGGGCTCATTTTGGATCACTCTATTAATTATAAAATAAAAATCCAAATCTTTCGAAAACTATTTTCGGAAACTTAAAAAAAAAATGAAGGCTCTTCATTATTTAATTTTTCTTTACAGATGAACGATGGTCCGCTTTGTAGATGTAGTGAAAAATCGAGAAGATCCGGAATTAGGCATGGAATTTATGCAGGGGAAAATGCAGTCAATAGATGCGATTTAAGCACCAATAACGGCGATAAACTTTATCATTATCGAATTACCATTAGCCCACCAACCAACTTTCTCACAAAAACTCCAACGATAATTAAACACGACGAGCATGAATTCATTTTCGAAGGATTTTCCATGCTCTCACATTTTCCTCTCACCAAGTTACCAACATGCAAAGTTATTCGATTCAATATCGAATACACGATTCTCTACATCGAGGAAAAGTTACCAGAGAATTTCACCGTTCGTGAACTCGATTTTTTTCGTGAGTATTGACAATTCAGATTTAATTAACTTATCGGGGAAAAACCTGGAAAGGATCGGGAATTGGATTATTCAGCCTCTGGGATTTTTCATTCGATTGTAATAAATTAATATTAAAAGTGTTTTCATATTTTCATAATATTCAAATCATGAAAATTTTGAAATTAGGACTTTCAGACTTCAATAATTTTTTATATCGTATAACTTATAATAGAAATATAAAAATTGAACAGTTATAAATGCAGGAAATTTCAGCTTGAAAAGTTTCAAACCGAAAACACTTTTAATATTATATCAAAATTTGAATGATTTACATAAAAAATAAGTTGCAAATTTAATATTATTGGCTTCAAGAATAAAAAACGTGCTAAACAAAAGCATTCATTTTCCATTCTCAGCGAAAAATATAATAGTTGATATTTTAACCAAGGAAATATTTTAATTTTAAATAAAAAACAGTTGAATTAAATTAAAAAGGACGAATTTTCAACAAAATCGTTGAATCCTCAAACAAAACAGATTTATTTTCAATCAAAAAGTTGAATTTTAAAAAAAAGAAGAAATTTCTGCCAAAAGAGATTAATTTTCAAATCAAAATGGCTCATTTTTAACAAGAGTTGAAATTTTGACCACGAAAGATTTTTAAGTCAATAAAGAAAAAAAAGTTTCATCAAAAATGTTGAATTTCCAAGCTAAAAAGCTGAGCTTTGTAAAAAAAAAGTTGAATTTTCATCCAAGAAGATCAGTTTTCTACGAAAAATGGCAAATTTTCGACAAATTACATAAATTTTTAACCAAATAGTTGAATTTTTAAACTTGAAAAGATCGACTTTTAACCAAAAATGGAAGTTACATTTTCATTGAAAGAAAATAGTTTCCAATTAATAAAACGAATTTTCTACAAATAAGTAGAATTTTCAAGAAGTTGTTAGATTTTTTAACAAAGAAAAAAGAAATTTTGAGAAACTAATTCAAATTCTGACTATAGTTCATATTTCAACCAAAAAGATTTTAATTTAAAATGAAAAACAGTTGAATTTAAACAATAAAGACGAATTTTCAACAAAAGACTTGCGTCCTCAACTAAAACAGATACATTTTTAACTAAAAAGTTGAATACTTATCAAAAAAATTAATTTTTTACCAATAAATACGAATTTTCAACAAAGTGCATACATTTTTAACAAGATAGTTACATTTCCAGCGAAGAGGATTAATTTTCTACAAAAAAAACGAATTTTTACCAATGTACATGAGTTTTTTTTACTAAAAATGATAAATTTTCAACTTAAAATCAAATAATTAAATTTTCATTAAAAAAAATTAATGTTTAACCCAAAACAAAACGAATTTACAACAAAATAGTTGAATTTTCAACCAAAGAAATGAATTTTTAACTAAAATGATGAATCGTCGACTAAAGAAATGAATTTTCAACAAAGTGATTCAAATTTGGACCAAATAGTTGAATTTTCTACAAAACAATTGATTTTTCTACCGGAAAATATGAATTTTCAACAAAAAAGTAAATTTCCAACCAAAAAGTTGAATTTTCAACTAAATAGTTAAGTTTTTAACAAAAGAAATGAATTTTCCACTAAAATTATGAATCTTTAACCCAAACAAATTTTTTTTTCAGGAAAGTAGTTCAAATTTCAACTATAGTTGATATTTCAACCAAAAAAGATTTTAATTTAAAATAAAAAAACAGTTGATTATAACCAATTAATTGTCAAGCAAATAATTGCATTTTTAACCAAAAAAATTGATTTTCTACCAGAAAATATGACTTTTCAACAAAATATGTAAATTTTCAACAAGATAGTTACATTTCCAATCAAAAGGAATCATTTTCTGCCAAAAAGACGAATTCTTTCAACAATACATGAGTTTTCTACTAAAAATGACAATTTTTCAACCAAAAAAGACGAATATCTAATAAAATACACAAATTTTCAAACATAGCTAAACTTTCTACCAAATTTTTTTATTTTTGAGCAGAAACTACGAATTCTCTACTGAGAAATTGAATTTTCTGCAAAGAAATTGAATTTTCTACAAAGAAATTGAATTTTCAACACGAAAATGTGAAGTTAGTTTTGAACCGTAACAGACTCATTTTTAACCGGACAGTTGCATTTTTAACAAAAAAAGGTGAAAAATGACTACAGAAAGAGATGCATTTTTAAACCAAAAAGATGAATATTCAACAAAATAGTTGAGTTTTCAATTTAAAAAATTTATTGGTTGAGGAAGAAGAAAATTTCAATTAAATAGTTGAATTTGCAAGCCAAATGGAAGAATTTTCAACAAAACAGTTGAATTTTCGACCATAAGATATGACTTTAATAATAGATTTAAGATAAAGATAGATTTAAGATAAGATTAAGATATGACTTTCTTACAAAATTGTTGAACTTTAAAAAAAATAACTAAATTTTCAACCAAATAATAAAATTTCAACCAAAAGAGATGAATTCTTAACCAAAAATTTAATAGTAGACTTTTCAACCTAAAAGAATGAACTTCCAATCAAAAAGTTAACTTTCGACCAGTTTAATTTTCATCTTGAAAACACGAATTTACTACAAAACACTTGAATTTTTAATCCGAAATAATGAATTTAAACAAAAAAGTTCATTTTCAACCATATAGTTGAATTTTCAACCAAAAAGATGAAATTTCCGCCAAATAATTAATTTTCAACCCATTAATGAAGGTTTTAACCAAAAAGATGAATTCTTAATGAAAATGTAATATTTGATATTCCAATCCCAAAATATTTGAAGTTTAAATAAAAAACCGTTAAATTCAACCAAAAATGAGGAATTATCTACAAAACAGTGGAATTTTCAACCCAAAAATATGAGTTTTCAACCAAATATTTTAATGTTAAACCAAATAGTTGAATTTTCTATAAAACAGTTTAATTCTCAACCAAAAAGTCGAATTTTCAACAAAATATTTGAATTTTCAAACAAGAAAGATTTGTCCTTCAAGAATTAAAATAAATTGAACCAAATGATTTGAATTACGCAGCTTCAAGCTTTTGAAGCTTTTGAAGTTTAATTTTTAACTCAAAAATATGAATTTCTTACCAAAACGACGTTAATTTTTGACCATTTGAATTTTCAAGCAAAAAAATACTAATTTTCTACAAAACAATTGAATTTTTAAACCGAAATTATGAATTTAAACAAAAAAGTTAATTTTTAACTAAATAGTTGAGTTTTATACGAAAATAGTTGAATTTTCAACCAATAGGATCACTTTTTCACAAAATAGTTGAAATTTCCACAAAATAATTCATTTTCAACCTGATAATAAAATTTTTAATTAAAAAACATGAATTCTAAACGGAAATGTAATATTTCATATTTCAATCCCAAAATATTTGAATTTTAAATAAAAAAAAAACAGTTGAATTCAACCAAAAATGAAGAATTATCTACAAAGCAATGGAATTTTAATTTGAAATTAAAAACAGTTAAATTCGTGAAAAAAGAGGAATTTTGAATAAAATAGTTGAAACCTCAACCAAAAAAGATTAATTTTCAACCAAACAGTTGCATTTTTAAACAAAAAAGATTGAATTTATACCAAAAGAGATTTATTTTCAAACGAAGACAAATTTTTTGGTCAAGAAAGAAAATTAATTTCAAGCAAATTGTTGAAGTTTTAAACCAAAAAGACGAATTTGCTACAAAAAAGTTCAATTTTTAACCTGAAATTATGAGTTGGATTTTCGTATTGGGTTCTATTAATTCAGTTCGAATTTAAGTAGAAAATGTGAAAAAGGGGAAGGACTGAAGCCTGCGATAAATAAATAGGCATTTTCATATTTAAAGACTAGATAATAACATTTTAAATAAATATTGAATTTCATTGTTAATACTTGAAAAATTTTATGACACATTTATTAATTAAAAATTTTATTATTACATTGTCAGTTGAAATAATTAATTTTCAACCAAGAAAAAAAGAATCTGCAACATTATAGTTGAATTTTCAACCAAAGTGATAAATCTTTGATTAAAAGAATGAATTCTCAACAAAAAGTGTGATAGTTGATATTTCCACACATTTTTTTCATTTTCAATAAAAAACTGTTAAATTAAACCAAAGAATTCGAATTTTCAACAGAAGAGTTGAATTTTCAACAAAGAAACATTTTTCAACCAATGGAGAAAAAAATCTCATCCAAAATGTTGAGTTTTTAAGTTATAAAACCGAATTTTTGAAAAAAAGTTGAATTTACAACCCAAAATATGCATTTTCTACCAAAATAATTCAAGTCTCGACTAAAAAAGACGAGTTTTCAACGAAATAAGTGAATATTTACCTGAAAAGATCAGTTTTCTAGCAAAAATTAAATTGTTGCATTTTTAATAACAAAAATTCATTTTTAACAAAAAAAAACTAGTTTTCAACCAAATTTGTTGAATTTTCAACCAAATAAATGAAATTTTAACTAAAATTATGCCTCTTTAATAAAAAAAAATCAAATCTCAACCAAATAGTTAAATTTTCAAACAAAAACGACAAATTTTTAACGAAATAGTTCAATTTTCGACCAAAGAAATTATATTTCAACCAAAAAGAATAATTTTCCACCAAAAAAAGAATAATTTTTTAAAATATGTGAATTCAACTAAAAAAGATCAATTTTCAACAAAAAATAAAATAGTAATTTTAAGTTAGAGAAATAAGTTGTTAACCAAATAAAATGAATTTTCAACAGAAGAGTTAAATTTTTAGTTAAAAAAATTAATTTTCAATAAAAAAATATAATTTTCTACCAAAAAAGAATAATTTTGAACAAAATACATGCATTTTTAACCAAGTATTTTAATTATTAATTAAATTTTTAACCAAAAAGGTTAATTTATCATTTTCTACCAACAAAAGACAAATTTATAACAAAATAGAAATGAATTTTTACAAAAAAAAATTGAATGTCTAATAAAAATAAATTTTCGACAAAAAATTTAGGTAATTTTTTAGTTACAAAATTAATTTTTAATAAAAGAAAAATTAATTTAAAAAAAACACAATTTTCCACACAAAAAAACATAATTTTTAATAAAATACATAAATTTTCAACCATATATTTTAATTTTTAATGGAATTCCCAACCTAATAGTTCAAAATTTAACCAAAAAGGTGAATTAGTCACCAAAAAGGTTAATATTCTACAAAGAAAAACAAAGTTTTAACAAAATACGGAAATTTTCAAACGAATGCATAGTTGAGTTCTCAACGGAAGAAGATTATTGTTCAAAAAAACATGATATTGTTAAATTTTCACATGAAAAATTAATTTTCAATAAAAAGACTAATTTTGAACCAAGAAGATTAATTTTCTACAAAAAAAATAATTTTTAATATAATACATGGATTTTCAACCAAATAGTTGGATTTTCGACTAAAATTATGAATATTTAACTGGAGTACTTGAATTTTCAATCAAAAAGATGAATTTCCCAGCAAAAAGATTAATTCTCAAACGAAGAGATTATTTTCTACCAAAAAAGAAGCTTTTTTCAACAAGATACATGAATTTTCAACAAAATAGTTGAAATTTTCAACCAAATAGTTGAATTTTGAACTAAAAAAGATCAGGTTTCAACCAAAAATCGAATAGTTAAATTAAAAATTTTTTAAAATTTATTTTTGCACAAAAAAAAAGACAAATTTTCAACCAAAAAGATGAATTTTTAATTAAAATTATGAATATTTGACTAAAATACTTGAATTTTCAACCAAAAAAATGAATTTTCAAGCAAAAAGATGAATTTCCAAGCAAAAAGATGAATTGTCAAGCAAAAAGATTAATTTTCTACCAAAAAAGACGATTTTTTTCAAAAAATACATGAATTTTCAACGAAATAGTTGAAATTTTCAACCAAATAGTTGAATTGTGAACTAAAAAGATCAGTTTTCAACCAAACATGGAATTGTAAAATTTTCAATTACAATTTTTTTTTTTAAATATTTAAATTTTGAGAAAAAAAAGATTTTTTAACTAAAATGATGAATCATCAACAAAAAAAATGAATTTTTAACAAAGTAGTTCCACTTAGTAGATTTTTTTCTTAAGAAAGGGTATAATTAGTTATATAATTGTTCTAGCTTTTTAAAATGTATGAAACTATTTACAATATTTTTGATCCCTGAACTCAATCCGAGCCCTGTTATTATTTATTTTAATGAATACGAAATATCTGTTTCAGATGAGTACCTTTTTAAAGAAATCCTGGAGTTGGTGGATTTCGATTTGCATGCAGCTCAAGACAAATCAGGCTGTGGACAGTTTCATTTTATGCCTAGATTCGTCCGCGATTTGCCTGATAATGGTCAGGAAATTTTGTCCATGAACGAGGTACTAAATTATCTTATAAAAAGCAGCAAGCTCTTAATCGAGGAAGATGATCTTCAAAAATTGGCCGATATGCCGCAGTACAAATGGCAAAATATCGCCGACGAAGTTAAGGGAATGGTGGTGACTTATCCTGGCAAAAAACCTTGCAGTGTGAGAGTTGATCAGCTGGATCGAAATCAGAGCGAACAACCTCCTGGAGTGGTAGCTTATCCAGAAATTGTGCATTTTGGAATTCGGCCCCCACAACTTAGTTACGCTGGAAACGCTGAGTAAGCATTTTATTTTATTTTTAAATTTTTTTAACCCGGAATTTATTTATTAACCGGGAATTTTAATAGTTTTTTTTTCAATTAATAGTTTAAATAGTTTAATATTTTGAAAATTTGCCAGCAGGGATTAGTTGAAATATTTCTAACGCTAGATAATGGGACCGTCCATAAACTACACCAATAATTAAATTATTAATCAATTAAAATTATTATTATTAATTAAATTAAACTATTTTAATTCATGACCTTCATTCTAAAAATCTTTTAATATAACAGAGCAAAACATTGCAAAATAAATGAATTTTGAAAAAAATACTCGAATTTTCCACTAAAAAATATCAATTTTGTACAAAAAATGGAATAGTTTCATTTTCAGTTGAAAAAGGTCATTTTCAGGAACAAAAAAAAACGGATTTTCAACAAAATAGTTCAATTTTCAACCAAAGTGATGAAGTTTCAAATAAAATTATGAATCTTCAACTGGTATAGTTAAATTTTAAACCAAAAAGATGAATTTTCAAGTAAAATGATGAATATTTAACTGGAACACTTGAATTTTCAACCAAAAAGATGAATTTTTAAACAAAAAGATTAATTTTTCAGTAAAATGATTAATTTTCAACCAAAAAATGCCATTTTTCAACAAAAATTTGTAACCGAACGTAAGAGTTTTCAAATAAAACAGTGAATCTTCAACTGAAATAGTTGAATTTTCAAATAAAAAAAATTAATTTTTAGTAAAAAAGATAAATTTTCCACCAAAACTTGAATAATTAAATTTCAAGTTTAAAAGTTAATGTTTAACCATACAGATAAATTTTCAACTACAACTGTGGACTTTTCAATTGGAATAAGTTAAATTTCCAGTTAAGAAAATTACTTTCAACAAAAAAAAACTAACTTTAAAAAAAATAGTTACATTTTGAAACAAAGTGATGAATTTTTAAATAAAATTTCAAATATTTAACTGGAATAGTTTAATTTTAAACCAAAAAAGGCCAATTTCCAACTAAAAAAGATAATTTTTCAACCAAAAATTGAATAATTAAATTTGTATTCAAAAAATGAATGTTCAACCAAAGAGATGAGTTTTTAACTAAAATTATGGAATATTCAACTGGAATAAGTTACATTTTCAGTTTAAAAAAATCAGTTAAAAATCATTCAAAGAAAAAACAAGTTTTCAACAAAACAGTTCAATTTAAAACATTTAGTACTATTTAGTATGTTTTCTGATGATAAATTTGAATAAAGTTTACGAATTTTACGAAAGATGATCTTGCAACGATACAGTTCCATAATAACTTAATATTTCCCTTATTCTCCTTTTTTTGCATTTTTATTTAAAATTCTTATCTTTTCCCCTGTTTTCAAAAAAGTTCCCTTTTTTACACTTTATCTCGTTATTTTGCTTAAATGCGAACTTAATTAATAGAACCCTATAAGAAAATCCAATTATTTTTGGTTGAAAATTTATCATATTCAGTTGAAAATTCAAACATTTGATTGAAAATGCATTTATTTTGTTGATAATTTTTTTTTTTTTTTTTTTTTTTGTAATAAAATTAATCTTCTTGGTTAAAAAATCATATATTTGGTTAAAAATTCTAATATTTGGTTGAAAATTTGATAATTTTGTTTAAAATGCAACTGTGTTGTTAAAAAGTCATTTTTTGTTGTCAAAATTTCAACTGCTTCGTTGAAAATTGAACTAAATTGATAAAAATTCATTTTTTTGCATGAAGATTCATCTCTTTGGTGCAAAATTTAAATATTTTATTGAAAATTCATTCTATTTTGGGTTGTAAATTAATTTATCTAACTGAAAATTTAACTATTCCATTCTTGGTTGAAAATTTATCATATTTAGTTGAAAATTCAAACATTTGATTGAAAATGCATGCCTTTTGTTGATAATTTGTTTTTTTTGTAATAAAATTAATCTTCTTGGTTAAAAAATCATATTTTTGGTTAAAAATTCTACTATTTGGTTGAAAATATAATCATTTTGTTCAAAATGCAACTATTTTGTTAAAAAGTCCTTTTCTTTGTCAAAATTTCAACTGCTTGGTTGAAAATTGAGCTACTTTGTTAATACTTTATTTTTTTGGTTGAAGATTCATCTTTTTGGTGGATTATTTTAATATTTTATTGAAAATTCATTCTATTTTTGGTTGTAAATTAATTTATTTAACTGAAAATTTAACTATTGCATTTTTGGTTGAAAATGTATCATATTTAGTTGAAAATTCAAACATTTGATTGAAAATGCATGTATTTTATTGATTTTTTTTTTAAATTAATGTTCTTGGTTAAAAAATCATCTGTTTGGTTAAAAATTCTACCATTTGGTTGAAAATGTAATCATTTCGTTCAAAATGCAACTATTTTGTTAAAAAGTCCTTTTCTTTGTCAAAATTTCAACTGCTTGGTTGAAAATTGAGCTACTTTATTAAAAATTTATTTTTTTGGTTGAAGATTCATCTCTTTAATGGAAAATTTTAATATTTGATTGAAAATTCGTTTCATTTTTGGTGTGCAAATTAATTTTTTTTAATGAAAATTTAACTATTCCATTTTTGGTTACAAATTTATCATATTTAGTTGAAAATTTAAACATTTGATTGGAAATTCATGTATTTTGTTGATAATTTTTTTTTGTGTAATAAAATTAATGTTCTTGGTTAAAAAATCAACTGTTTGGTTAAAAATTCTACCTTTTGTTTGAAAATTTAATCATTGTGTTTAAAATGCAACTATTTTGTTAAAAAGTCATTTTTTTATCCAAATTTCAACTGCTTGGTTGAAAATTGAGCTGCTTTATTAAAAATGCATTTTTTTTTTATTGAAGATTCATCTTGTTGATGGAAAATTTTAACATTCGATTGAAAATTCGTTTCATCTTTGGTGTGCAAATTAATTTTTTTTAACAGAAAATTCAACTATTCGATTTTTTTTTAAATTATCATTTTTAGTTGGAAATTTAATTATTTGATGAAAATGTATCTTGTTTATTTGAAAGTTCAGCTATTTTGTTAATAATTCATCTTTTTGGATAGAAAATTAATCTTCTTGGTTAAAAAATCTTCTGTTTGGTTGAAAATTCTAAAATTTGGTTGAAAATTTATTTATTTCTCAAAAAATTTGGTTGCAAATTAATTTTCTTAATTGCAAATTTTAATATTCCATTTTTGGTTGACAATTTATCATTTTTACGTGAAAATTCAAATATTTGGTTAAAATTGTATCTTGTTTAGTTGAAAATTCATGTATTTTGTTGATAGTTCCTTTTTTGGTGAAAAATTAATCTTCTTGGTTAAAAAATCATTTATGTTGAAAATTTAATTATATTGTTGAAAGTCCAACTATTATGTTAAAGTCATTTTTTGGGTCAAAATTTCAACTTTTCTGTTGAAAATTGAACGACTTTGTTAAATATTCATTTTTTGGTTAAAGATTTACCTCTGGTGGAAAATTTAAATATTTTATTGATAATTCGTTTTATTTTTGGTTGCAAATTAATTTTTTTAACTGATAATTTAACGATTCCATTTTTTTTTGAAAATGCATCATTTTTGGTTGAAAATTCAACTGTTTAGTTGAAAGTTTATCTCGTTTTGTTGAAAACTCGTTTATTTTGCTGATGATTCGTCTTTTTTAGTAGCAAATTAATCTTCTTGGATACAAAATCATCTGTCTGGTTGAAATTTCTACCATTTGGTTAAAAATTTTATTATTTGGTTAAAAATGAAACTATTTTGTTGAAAAGTCATATTTTTGGTTAAAAACTCAAATAGTTGGTTGAAAGTTGAACTACATTCTTAAAAATTCATTTTTTTTTGTTGAAGATCCATCATTTGAGTTGAAAATACATCTTTTTGGCTGAAAAATTGTCTATTTTGTTGAAAATTAATTTTTTAGAGAGAATTAATTTTTTTAATTGAAATTGTTTGGTAGAAAATTGATATTTATAATTCAAAATTTATCTTTTTTAGTTGCAAATGCAACTACTTGATTGCAAATTAATGTATTTTGTTAAAAAATCTTTTGTGGCAGTAAATTAATCTTCGTGGTTGAAAATTCATCCTTTTTGGTTAAAGATACAACTGTTTGGTTGAAAGATTAATTTTTAACCAAATAGTTGAATTTTCATCCAAAAAGATGAATTTTCAACCAAAAAGATTTGTTTTCTATCAAAAAAGACGAATTTTTAACCAAAGAGATGAATTTTCATCTACAATTATGAATCTTCTACAAAAAAAGGAATTTTTAATTAATTAGTGGAATTTTCAACCAAAAAAGATTAATTCTCAACGAAAAATGTAATATTTGATATTTGAACAAAAAATATTTTATTTTTAAATCAAAAACAAATGAATTCATAAAAAGACGACTTTTTAACAAAATACTTACATTTTCTACCAAATTGTTGAAATTTCGAGCCAGAAAGGAGAATTTTCTACCACACAGTTAAGAAGAATAATTTTGAAATTGTTTTATTCCGTTTATAAAAGATTCTAGGTTAAAAATTTTACATGTTTAATATTCTGGTATTTGAATATTAATTAATATAATATTCTTATTAGTAATTTTTGACTTATATATTTTTTTTTTGCAGTTGCTTCCTCTTGAAGATTATATTTTTAGTTATACATTTTATTATTTGTTTGAAAATTCGTCTGTGAGGGTTGAAAATGCAACTAATTTCGTAGAAAATTTACTTTTTGTTTAAAATTCATATCTTAGTGTTGAAAATTCAACTGAAATATTTTTTGGCTGAAAATTCAACTATTTTTTTTTAATTTGAAATTCATCTATTTTAGTCGAAATTGCATAATTCTTGCATAAAAATTGCAACTGTTTTATTCAAAATTCGTGTTTGTGGGTTGAAAATTCAACTATTTTCGTAGAAAATTTACTTTTTGTGTAAAATTTATTTCATAGCGTTGAAAATTCAACTGAAATATTTTTTGTCTGAAAATTAATCTATTTTTTTTTTAATTTGTTTTTTTAAATTTAAAATTCATCTATTTTAGTAGAAATTGCATAATTCTTGGATGAAAATGCAACTGTTTTATTCAAAATTCAACAATTTTGTAAAAAAGTCATCCTTTTTGGTTTAAAATGCAACTTTTTTGTTAAAAAGTCCTCTTTTTGGTTTGACAATTCTACTGTTTTCGTAGAAAATTTACTTTTTGTTTAAAATTCATAACTTAGTCTTGAAAATTAAACTGAAATCTTTTTTTGATACAAATTCAACTATTTTTTAGAAAATTTTTTCTTTTTAATTTGAAAATTCATATATTTTATTAGAAATGTCATCTTTCTTGGATAAAAATTCAACTGTTTGATTAAAAATTCAACAATTTTGTTAAAAGGTCATGCTTTTTGGTAGAAAATTAAACTGTTTTGTTGAAAATTCGTCTTGTTGGTTTTAAAATTCAACTATTTTCGTAGAAAATTTACTTCTTCTTTAAAACTGATATTTTGATATTGATGAGTCAATAAAATTCTTTCTGGATGAAAATTTCATTTTTCTTGAATAAAAATGCAACTGTTTTGTTGAAAATTAATCTTCTTTGCAAGAGGATTAAACTTTTTTGTTTAAAAATTGTGGATGAACCACTTTGTTAAGTAATCAACTCGTGGGTAAACGTTGAACTACTTTCCTGTTGGAAATTTAACTATTTTGTTAAAAATGATTTTTTTCTGAAAATTCATATTTTCCGGTTGAAAATTCAATTTTTGTACAGAAAATTCGTCTTTTGGCTTGAAGGTTGAACAATTTAGATGAAATTTTTTTTCTTTCATGACTGAAAAACCTTTATTTGTTGAAATGTCATCTTGTTGGGTTTAAAATTCAAATATTTTCGTAGAATATTTACTTCTGGTTTAAAACTGATATTTTGATATTGAAAAGTCAATAAAATCTTTTTTGGATGAAAATTTCATCTTTCTTGAAATTATTTTCTTTTATTTATTTTCTTGAAATTATTTTTTTCTGAAAATTCATATTTTCTGGTTGAAAATTCAATTTTTTTGTTGGTTGAAAGGTAATCTTTTTTATTGAAAATTTAACTATTCCATTTTTGGTGGAAAAATGATCTTTTTGAGTTAAAAAGTCAAACACTTGTTTGAAAATTCGTATTTTTTAGTAAAAAAATAAACCTTCTCGTAGAAAATTTATCTTTTTTAGTTAAAAATTTTACTGTCTGGTTGAAAACTAATTTCTTTCGTTGAAAATTTATCTATTTTGTTGAAAATTCATTTTTCTTTCGTTGAAAGTTAATTTTGAAAAATTGGTAATTCCATTTTTATTTTAGAAATTGTCTTTTAAATTATTATCGTTGAATTAACAAATTCAACCATTTGTTTGAAATTTCGAATTTTTTGGTAACAAATGAACATTTTTGGTTGAACATTCATCTTTTTGGTTTAAAATGCATTTCTCTGATTAAAAATGTAACTATTTTGTTGAAAATTTGTTTTTCTTGGGTTGAAAGTTTATTTTTTTACTGAAAATTGAACTATTCCATTTTTGGTGGACAAAATGACCTTTTTTAGTTGAAAATTGAACCATTTGTTTCAAAATTCGTCTTTTTTGGTAGAAAATGATCCTTCTTCACTGAAAATTTATCTTTTTTAGTTACAAATTCTACTGTTTGGTTGAAAATTAAACTATTTTGTTGAAAATTTGTTTTTCTTGGGTTGAAAGTTAATTTTTTTTACTGAAAATTTAACTATTCCATTTTTGGTGGAAAAAATGATCTTTTTTAGTTGAAAATTCAACCACTTGTTTCAAAATTCGTCTTTTTTTGGTAGCAAATGTACCTTTTTCATTGAAAATTTATCTTTTTTAGTTAAAAATTCTACTATCTAGTTGAAAATTAATTTCTCTGGTTGAAAATTCATTTTTCTTTCGTTGAAAGTTAATTTTCTTTAATGAAGAATTAACAATTCCATTTTTAGTTGAAAAGTTATCTTTTTTTAGTTGAAAAATTACCATTTGTTTGAAAATTTGTCTTTTTTATAAAAAATGAACCTTCTTGGTTGAACATTCATAATTTTGGATGAAAACGCATTTGTTTGATTGAAAATTTAACGCTTTTGTTGAAATTTCTTTTTGCATTCAAATAATTTTATCAACTGAAAATGTAACCATTCCATTTTTCGTTGAAAATTTATCTTTTTTAGTTAAAAATTCTACTATTTAGTTGAAAATTAATTTTTTTTAATTTAACTATTTTGTTGAAAATTTGTTTTTCTTGGGTTGAAAGATACTTTTTTTTACCGGAAATTTAACTATTCCATTTTTAGTGGAAAAAATGATCTTTTTTAGTAGAAAATTTAACCATTTTTTTCAAAATTCGTCATTTTTGGTAGAAAATGAACCTTCTTCATTGAAAATTTATCTTTTTCAGTTAAAAATTCTACTATCTAGTTGAAAATTAATTTCTTTGGTTGAAAATTTATCTATTTTGTTGAAAATTCATTTTTCTTTCGTTGAAAGTTAATTCTCTTTAATGGAAAATTAACAATTCCATTTTTAGTTGAAAAATTATCTTTTTTTAGTTGAAAATTCAACCATTTGTTTGAAAATTCGTATTTTTTGGTAGAAAATGAACCTTCTTCATTGAAAATGTATCTTTTTTTAGTTAAAAATTCTACTATTTGGTTGAAAATTGATTTCTTTGATTGGAAATTTAACTATTTTGTTAAAAATTATTTTTTTCTGAAAATTCATATTTTCTGGTTGAAAAATCAATTTTTGTACAGAAAATTCGTCTTTTGGCTTGAAGGTTGAACAATTTAGATGAAATTTTTTTCTTTCATGACTGAACAACCTTTATTTGTTGAAATGTCGTCTTTTTGGGTTTAAAATTCATTTTTTTAGATAAAATTTGATTTTGTTGTTGTTGAAATATTAACTATTACACTTTTTTGTCGATAATTCATCTTTTTTGGTGGAAAATTCAATTATTTTGTTGAAAATTTAATTATTTTGTTAAAAATTCAAGTATTTTGTTAAAATGTTATCTTTGTAGTAGGCATTTTTTTGCTTACAATAAATAAATAAATTTGAAAATTTAATGGAAATGAAAAATTGGTCAACGAAAAATGAGGGAATTTTGCAAAGCATATACCATTTTGAATACAAAAAATTTCCATTAGTGTCAAGTCCCATATCTTATTATTATATTTATTTTTTTGGTGAGGGCCTATAATCCGTTACGTAATTTAAGTATGGCCCCTAAGGGTAACGAGTACAAATGTTTGAAAATCTACGAATTCTTTTGAAATATAAATTTGTTTCAGTTATCAAAAGGCCTGGAGAGACTACGTAAAATTCCGTCACCTGCTTGCCAACATGCCAAAACCTTCATTCGAGGACAAACGGAAACTAGAGGCTAAAGAGAACCGTCTCCAGGAATTACGCACCCAAAGTAAAATGAAACGAGACGTAACCGTGGACGTGACCTCCGAAGGATTTTACAGAACAGGAATAATGTGCGACATTGTTCAACACGCGATGTTGATTCCCGTTCTCGTTTGTCACCTTCGCTTCCACAAATCGCTGGAAAAATTAGAACAGGCCCTAAAATACAAGTTCAAAAATCGCTACCTCCTTCAACTGGCTCTCACGCATCCCAGCTATCGAGAAAATTTCGGAACGAATCCAGACCATGCCAGGAATTCCCTGACAAATTGTGGAATTCGTCAACCTGAATACGGAGATCGAAGAATTCATTATATGAACACCAGGAAGCGAGGGATCAATACTTTGATCAATATCATGTCTCGATTTGGGGCGAAGAAGGAGACTGAATCCTCGATTGCTCACAATGAAAGGCTGGAATTTTTGGGAGACGCTGTCGTCGAATTTTTGACCTCGATTCATTTGTTTCACATGTTTCCGGATTTGGAGGAAGGTGGCCTGGCTACTTATCGAGCGGCGATTGTCCAAAATCAGCATTTAGCCGTTCTGGCGAAGAAACTTAATTTGGATGAGTTTATGCTTTATGCGCATGGAAGTGACCTTTGTCACGATTTGGAATTGAGACACGCGATGGCGAATTGCTTCGAGGCGCTGATGGGTTCTTTATTCTTGGATGGAGGAATTGAAGTTGCGGATCGAGTCTTCGGGGAGACTTTGTTCATGGCTGAGAAAGGAAATGAGGAGAGTCAAATTGATGAGGTGATGCTCACTCAGACTTGGGTGAATTATCCGCGACATCCGCTTCAGGAGCAGGAACCCCTGGGTGACAGACAGTGGATCGGGAGATTCGAACTGCTACAGGTAAGTTTAAGAGTTCTTAAATGCTCACGAATTTATGTTGAGCATATGCTCTCGAGAATATGCTCAGCATTTAAGCTCGAACAGAGCTTTAATTTATAGAGCATTAAAGAGAATTTAAAGCATTTATTGAAAATTGAACTATTTCGCTGAAAATTTATTTTATTTGCTTAAAAACTTATTTCTCCAACTGAAAATTAAACTACTAAGTCAATTTAATAGTTTTAGTTATAAAATTTTTGAATTTTTAATATTTTTAATTATATTTAATCTTATATTTAATAATAATAATAATATATAATATAATAATAATATTTAATCTTCTTGGTGACTAATTCATCCTTTTGGTTGGAAATTCCTTTAAAAATTCAAATATTTGGTTGGAAATTCAATTACTTCGTTAAAAATTCATCTTATTGGTTGAAAATTTGAAAAATTGATCTTTTTGGTTGAAAATGAGATTTTTCTTATTTAGAATTCATTTTTTAAACTGGAAATATAACTTCCAAAATAACTTAAAAATTTGTCTTTTTTTGGTAGAAAATTATAAATTAACCTTTTTGGTTAAAAATTCATGTATTTTCTATTTCTTGTCGAATTATTTTTTTTATGATAGACATTTGATATTTTTGATTAAAAATTTATCTGCTTTGTTGAAAATTTGTCTTTTTTGGTAGCAATATAACCTTTTGGGTTGAAAGTTCCCTTTTTTTAAAAATTCTTCTTCTTTGGTAGAAAATTATTCTTTTTGGTTGAAATTTCATTTCTTTGGTCGAAAATTAGTTTCTTTTTGATTGAAAATGAATTTTTTTAAATAAAAATTTAACTATTCAATTTTTCATCGAAATTTTTTTTATATACATTTAATCTTTTTGGTTGAAAATTTATCTGCTTGGTCGAAAGCTTAACTATTTCGTTAAAAATTTATTTTATCAGGTTAAAAATTTATTTCTCTAACTTGAAATCAAACTATTCTATTTTTTGTTGAAGATTTTCTATTTCTTGTCGAATTTTTTTTATAGACATTTGATATTTTTGATTAAGAATTCATCAACTTTGCTGATTTTTTTTTGTAGCAATATCACCTTTTTGGTTTAAAATTCACATATATTTTTTAAAATTATTATTCTTTGGTAGAAAATTATTCTTTTTGGTTGAAATTGCATTTCTTTGGTCGAAAATTAGTTTCTTTTTGATTGAAAATGAATTTTTTGAAATAAAAATTTAACTATTCAATTTTTCGTCGAAATTTTTTTTATAGTCATTTAATTTTTTTGGTTGAAAATTTATCTGCTTGGTCGAAAGATGAACTATTTCGTTAAAAATTGATTTTATTAGTTTAAAAATTTAGTTCTCTAACTTGAAATCAAACTATTCTATTTTTTGTTGAAGATTTATCTTTTTTATTTGAAAATTCGTCTATTTTGTTGAAAATTTACCTTTTTGTATTCGAAAATTGATTTATTTTGGAATATTTCCAAAAAGATAATTTTTTCACCAAAAATGGAATATTTAAATTTTCAGTAAAAAAAATTAACTTTCAACCCAAGAAAAATAAATTTTCAACAAAATAGATAAATTTTCAACCAAAGAAATTACTTTTCAACAAAATAGTAAAATTTTTAACTAAAAAAGATACATTTTCAACCAAAATTGGAATACTTAAATTTTCAGTTGATAAAATTAATTTAATACAGAAAAAAAAATTTCAACAAAAGCGTTAAATTTTCAATCAACCAAATGCGTTTTAATCCAAAAAGTTGAATGTTCAACCAAGAAGTTTCATTTTTTACCAAAAAATACGAATTTTCAAACAAATTGTTGAATTTTCAACTAAAAACAGATAATTTTTCAACTAAAAATGGAATTGTTAATTTTCCATTAAAGAAAATTAACTTTCAACGAAAGAAAAATGAATTTTCATCAAAATAGATAAATTTTCAACCAGAGAAATTAATTTTCAACTAGATAGTAGAATTTTCAACTAAAAAAGATAAATTTTCAATGAATAAGGTTCATTTTCTAGCAAAAAAGACGAATTTTGAAACAAATAGTTGAATTGTCAACTAAAAAAGACCATTTGTTCCACCAAAAATGGAACAGTTAAATTTTCAGTAAAACAAAATTAACTTTCTACCCAAGAAAATCAAATTTTCAACAAAATAGTTAAATTTTCAATCGAAGAAATAAATTTTCAACCAAATAGTAGAGTTTTTAACTAAAAAAGATAAATTTTCAACGAAGAAGGTTCATTTTCTACCAAAAAAGACGAATTTTCAAACAAGTGGTTGACTTTTTAACTAAAAAAGATAATTTTTTCACCAAAAATGGAATAGTTAAATTTTCAGTAAAAAAGATTAACTTTCACCCAAAAAAAAACAACAAATTTTCAACAAAATAGTTCAATTTAAAAAAAAGAAATTAATTTTCAGCCAAATAATGGAATTTTGCTAAAAAAAGGTAAATGATCAACAAAAAATGAATAGTTAAATTTTCAGCTGAAAAAATTAATTTACACCCGAAAAAAGACAATTTTTCAAAAAAATCGTTAAAATTTCAACCAAAGAAATGCATTTTCTACCCAAAAATACGAATTTTAAAAGAAATGGTTGACTTTTCAACTAAAAAAGAGAATTTTTTCACCAAAAATAGAATAGTTAAATTTTCAGTAAAAAAAAATTAACTTTCAACCGAAGAAAAACAAATTTTCAACAAAATAGATAAATTTTCAACCAGAGAAATTAATTTTCAACTAGAAAAGACCATTTTTTCCACCGAAAATGGAATAGTTAAATTTTCAGTAAAAAAAATTAACTTTCAATACAAGAAAAACAAATTTTCAATAAAATAGTTCAATTTTCAATCAACGAAATTAATTTTCAACCAAATAGTAGAATCTTTTAAAACTTTTTTTTAAAACTAAAACTAAAAAAGATTAATTTTCAATGAAGAAGGTTCATTTTCTACCAAAAAAGACGACTTTTGAAACAAATGGTTGAATTTTTAACTAAAAAAGATCATTTTTTCAACCAAGATTGAATAGTTAAATTTTCAGTAAAAAAAATTAACTTTCTACCCAAGAAAATCAAATTTTCAACAAAATAGTTAAATTTTCAATCGAAGAAATTAATTTTCAACCAAATAGTAGAGTTTTTAACTAAAAAAGATAAATTTTCAACGAAGAAGGTTCATTTTCTACCAAAAAAGACGAATTTTCAAACAAGTGGTTGACTTTTTAACTAAAAAAGATAATTTTTTTCACCAAAAATGGAATAGTTGAATTTTCAGTAAAAAAATTAACTTTCAACCCAAAAAAAAAGAATTTTTCAACAAAATAGTTAAATTTTTAATCAAAGAAATTAATTTTCAACCAAATAGTCGAATTTTTAACTAAAAAAGTAAATTTTTAACGAAAAATGGAATGGTTAAATTGTCAGTTGATGAAATAATTATTTTAATGCAGAAAAAATATCTCAACAAAATCGTTAAATTTTCAATTAAAGAAATGCATTTTAAACCAAAAAGATGAATTTTCAACCAAAAAGGTTAATTTGTTACCAAAAAAGACCAAATTTTAAACAAATGGTTGGATTTGTTAATTCAACGATAATAATTTAAAAGGCAATGTTTCAAATAAAAATGGAATTGTTAATTTTTCAAAATTAACTTTCAACGAAATAAAAATGAATTTTCAATAAAATAGATCAATTGTCAACCAAAGAAATTCATTTTCAACCAGATAGTAAAATTTTAAACTAAAGAAGATAACTTTTCAACGATGGAATAGTTAAATTTTCAGTAAAATAGATTAACTTTCAACAACAACAAAAATACAAATTTTCAACAAAATAGTTGAATTTTCAACCAAAGAAATTAGTTTTCAACGAAATAATGGAATTTTACTAAAAAAGATAAATTATCAACAAATTATCAGCTTAAAAAATTAATTTGCAACCGAAAAAAGAAAATTAAAAAAAAAATCGTTAAAATTTCAACAAAAGAAATGCATTTTCTACCAAAAAATACGGATTTTCAAACAAATTGTTGACTTTTCAACTAAAAAAGATAATTTTGTCACCAAAAATGGAACAGTCAATTTTTCAGTAAAAAAGATTAACTTTCAACCAAAGAAAAAAATTTTTTTTTAACAAAATAGTTAAATTTTCAACCAAAGAAATTAGTTTTCAACCAAATAATGGGCTTCTTAACTAAAAAAGATAAATTAGGAACAAAAAATGAAATAGTTAAATTTTCATTCGAAAAAATTAATTTACAACCCAAAAAAGACAATTTTTAAAAAAAATCTTTAAAATTGTAACCAAAGAAATGCATTTTCTACCAAAAAGTACGAACTTTCAATCAAATGGTTGAATTTTCAACTAAAAAAGATCATTTTTCCACCAAAAATGGAATAGTTAAATGTTCAGTAAAAAAATTAACTTTCAACCAAAAAAAAAACAACATATTGTCAACAAAATAGTGGAATTTTCAACTAAAAAAGATAAATTATCAACGAAAAATGAAATATTAAAATTTTCGGTTGAAAAAATTAATTTACAACCGAAAAAAACGATTTTTCAAAAAAATCTTAAAATTTTAAACCAAATAAATGCATTCTAAACCAAAAAGATGAATTTTCATCCAAGAAAGTTAATTTTCCATCAAAAAGGGGAATTTTTATACTAATGATTGAATTTTCGACAAACATGGAATAATTAAATTTTTAGTAAAATAAAATCAGTTTTTGTTTATAAAAACAAATTTTAAACAAAATAGTTAAATATTCAACCATAAAGATTAATTTTCTACCAAAAATGTCGAATTTTCAACGAAATACATGCATTTTCAATCAAGTAGTGGAATTTTTAACTAAAAACAATAAATTAAAAAAAAAAAAGTTTTAACTTAAATGGTGAATCTTCAGCCAACAAAATGACTATTTGATAAAGTAGTTGAATTTTCAACCAAAAATATGAATGTTCAAACCGTCATCTTTACATTTCTACCAGACAAGACAAGCTTTCAACAAAATAGTTACATTTTCAACAAAAAAGATACATTTTTAACGAAGAAGACTAAGTTTCTACGAAAAAAGGTGAATTTTTAATAAAGTACTAGAATTTCAAATTTAAAAAAATGCAACCAAAAATGGAACAGTTACATTTTTGGTGAAAAAATTGATTTTCAAACAAAAAGAAAAAACGAATTTTCAACGAAATAGTCCAAAGTTTCATCAAATGAAATGAATTTTCAACCTAGAAGAATAATTTTAACCAACAAGATTAATTTTCTACCAAAAAAATCGATATTTCAACCGTATAGTTGATTTTTAAACCTAAAGAGGTCAATTTTTAACCAAAAATGGCATAATTTAAGTTTCAGTTAAAAAAATTAATTATTAACCGATAAAAAAGAATTTTTAACAAAAGAGTTGAATTTTCAATTTAGAAAAATTTTTCGTTCAAGAAAGACGAATTTTTAACAAAATACATGAATTTTCAAGTAAAAAAGATGAACTTTTCACTAAAAATGGAATAGTTAAAGTTTCAGTAGAAAAATTAATTTTCATTTTTTTTAAACGAATTTTCAACAAAATAGTTAAATTATCAACTAAAGAAATTAATTTACAATCCAGAAGCTTAATTTTTAACCAAAGTGATTAATTTTCTACTGAAAAAGACGAATTTTCAATAAAATAGTTTAATTTTCATCTAAAAAGATAAAGTTGCAACCAAAAATGGAATATTTAAATTTGTAGTTAAAACATTAATTTAAATTAACAGCAATAAATTTTTAATCAATTTATAATTGTTTAAAACATTTTCTTAAATTAACTTACAAAGTTGATTTGTTCTCTACATTCTACAACTTATCTTCGGCTCTTTAATTATACAGAAATTATAATCAACTAGCATTAATAAACATAATTTTTTAAAGAATTTTCTTATTGCCTATTACATTATCTTTTTTCAGTATAAACCTACGAAGTCGCGATTTTTTCTTAATTTTTCAACTTTTCTTCGACTATTTAGTTATATAAAAATTATAATCAATAAACATGACCACAGACTGTTAAATAAATAATATTATTAAAATATAAACTGGTACAAGCTTCAAACTCGTCTATATTATCTAACCAGTTGAACGAAACAACTTTTTAAAACAAGCATTAACTGAATTTTTCTTTTTCCAGAAATTAACCAAGTTTGAGGAATCGATTGGAGTTGAGTTCAATCACATAAGACTTTTAGCTCGAGCTTTCACAGATCGAAGTATCGGTTATACGAATTTGACTCTGGGTTCGAATCAGCGTTTGGAATTTTTAGGAGACACGGTTTTGCAACTGATCGTTTCGGAATATTTGTACAAATATTTTCCGGAACATCACGAAGGACATTTGTCGGTAAGTCACTTTAATTATTTTTGCGACCGTATTTTTTTATACAGGCTTCACAGACTTCACCCATATTTCCCCTAAAAATCCCCTATTTTTTTCATCCCTAAATGTCCCCTATTTCGAGAGATTTTCCTAAATGCCGCGTAAAATTCCTGAAATCTTTAGAAATCTTTTGAAAATCTCGCAATAATTGTTGTTGAAAACCTGATTTTTTATTACCTGAAGTTGTTTTATATCCTAAATTTGAAATTTTGAAAATTAAATCTATACAAATATTCCTTTTTATTAAGAAAAATCATAGGAAACCTTATGCGAATTGAGAAACATTTGTGTTTTTTAATGCTCTTGTTAAATTAAAACAAGATGGAGTTTCAGTTGATTAAGATTTAATAATTAAAAATTTTATAATTATATTTTCAGTTCAAATAATTAACTTTCAAACAAGAAAAAGGAATTTTCAACAAAATAGTTTAATCTTCAACCAAACTGATAAATCTTTGAATAAAAAAAAACGAATTAAAAAAAAAGAGTAATAGTTGATATTTCCACTAAAAAATTTAATTTTCAATAAAAAAATGTTAAATTAAACCAAAGAAACCAAGAAAGGTTTTTCAACCAATAAAGAAAAAAATCTAATCCAAAAAGTCAAATTTTTAAGTCATAAAGTCGAATTTTGAAAAAAAAAGTTTAATTTTCAACCCAAAAATATGCATTTTATACCAAAATAATTGAATTGTCAATTAAAAAAGAAGAGTTTTCAGCAAAATAAGTGAATTTCCAAACGAAAAAGATAAATTCTCTAGCAAAATTGAAATAGCTACATTTTTAGTTAAAAAAAGTTAATTAACACAAAAAATTTTTTTAGTAAAATTTGTTGAATTTTTGACCAAAGAAATGAACTTTTAACTAAAATGATGTACTTGGTTAAAAGTTAAACTCTTTTGTTAAAAATTAATTTTTTTGGTTGAACATTCATCATTTTAATTTAAAATTCATGCCTGGTTGAAAAGTAACTACTTTGTTGAAAATCAATTTATATTTTTTTGGTGAAAATTCAACTATTTGGTTGAAAATTGTTGTTTTGAATTTAAAAATTAAACTACTTGTTTGAAAATTTATTTACTTTGTGGAAAATTCGTCTTTTTTTATAGGAAATTAATCTTTATGGTTGAAAATTCATCTTTTTGGCATAAAATTCAACTATTCCAGTTGAAGATTCATAATTTTAGTTGAGAATTCAACAGTTTGGTTGAAAATTAATTTCTTTAACTGAAAATTTAACTGTTCCATTTTTAGTTGAAAATTGATTATTTATAGTTCAAAATCCAACAATTTGAATAAAAATTTGTCTTTTCTAATTGAAATTTCAACTATTTCGTTGAAAATTCACGTATTTTGTTAAAAAATAGATTTTTTTTGTTAGAAAATTAACTTTTTTTTAAAGTTAATATTCTTGCATAAAAATTCTTCTTTTTGATTAAAAATTCAAGTATTCTAGTTAAATATTTGAAATTTTATTTGAAAATTCATCACTTGGTTTGAAAATGTATCTATTTTTTTTTTAAAGTCAGTTTTTTCGTTGTTGAAAGTAATTTTTTTAACTGAAAATTTAACTTATTCCAATTGAAAAGTCCATAGTTGCAGTTGAAAATTCATATGTATGGTTAAACATTAATTTTTTTAACTTGAAATTTAATTATTCAAGTTTTGGTTGAAAATTTATATTTTTTACTAAAAATTAATTTTTTTATTTGAAAATTTAACTATTTCAGTTGAAGATTGATTGTTTTAGTTAAAAACTCTTACGTTTGGTTTAAAATATTTGTTGAAAAAGTGTATTTTTTGGTTGAAAATTAATCTTTTTACTTAAAAATTAATCTTCTTGTTTAAAAATTCATCTTTTTGGTTGAAAATTCAAGTGTTCCAGTCAAATATTCATCATTCTAGTTGAAAATTCATCTTTTTGGTTTAAAATTTAACAATTCCAGTTGATTGATTTTTCAACTTCTCTTCTACCAAAAAGATGAATTTTCAACTAAAATTAATTATTTAACTTGAAAATTAAGTATAATAATTATGCTAAAAGTTTCAGTTAATAAATATTTTTTTTTTTTTTAATACTACGTAGCGCGTCCTCAGGTTGCGGATAGAGGAACGGCCCGTGAGGCTGAACAGCCCCTAAGGTTAGCTGCGAATACAAGAATAAGCAGTCGCGGACAGCCGATAGGAACCAGTCGTGTCTGTGGTGAATTCAGCACTGGTAGAAAATAGGTACACGACAACCATGGCTTGGGAGGACCCACCCATTCGCGTTCATACGCAGTGGGTGGGTTCTGGCAAGCCGAGGTGCAGCGTGTATCCACCTAGAAACTATACCCGAACCAAAACTAAAAATCTTGTAAGGGAAAAATCCTGCTGCCCATTGGACACTGCAGCGATGACACTGCCCGCAAGGGATGTGTGGAATGATTCGCCTGCATAGGGCCAAAGGGGTATTGATGCCAGTAGGCGCGCTGCCTTGCAGGGGGACGTTAGGGTACGAGGATGAAACTGTAATGTGTCTGACGACAAGTTGACATGGTCCTTGTCAGAGTCGGAAAGCTCCCATACTTAGACCTAGGGAGGTATGGGGGTTATCACTCCTGGGACAGTGGACTCACCTACGATCGGAATAGGATCCTAACGTGCGGATTATTTTGAAACTACCATGGCTAACTTACAAAAACAAAAAACTACAGTTAAAGATCTAAGGGTGGGAACTCTAAACGCGCGTAGTCTAAAAACTGGCCGACTTAGCGAACTCATTAAGATAGCAATTGAATACAAAACTGACTTAATAGCACTTCAAGAAACCTGCTGGTCGGGCGATTTCGCGTCAATTTCTAAGGATGACTATACTTTTCACTATGGGGGAGCTAAGGGGCAAAGACTGGGGACTGGTTTTCTTATTAATAAACGAATTTCGCAAGCACTTATCGACATGCAATTCATTAATGACCGGTTATCATACATTGTACTAAAGGGTAATTTCAGCAAACACGTATTAATCAATGTGCACTGCCCCACCGAGGACAAAGACGAAGACACTAAAGATCTTTTTTATGAAACAATCGAGCAGGTTTTTGACAAGTTCTCAACGTTTGACGCAAAAATAGTATTGGGGGACTTCAACGCGAAAATTGGAAAAGAACCAATGTATAGGCCTACAATAGGATCAGAAAGTTTGCATGACGTCAGTAATGATAATGGAACCAGAGTAATAAACTTTGCAGCTTCAAAGAACCTCGTTGTCAAAAGCACATATTTCAAGCATAAAAATATACATAAGGCCACCTGGACATCACCAGATGGTAAAACTCACAATCAGATTGATCACGTTCTAATAGACAGAAGACGTCATACAAACATTCTCGATATAAGATCGTATAGGGGAGCGGATTTAAATTCAGACCATTTTCTCGTGATAGTAAAACTAAGATCTAGGCTAGCGCTAAGTAAGAAAACAAGCCGCACAGAGCCAACAGTTCGTTTCAATATAGATAAGTTCAAAACAGCAACAGAAACATTAAATTACCAAGTTGAGATTTCTAATAGTTTCGACGCTCTCCAAGAACAGAGAGACGATAACAATAATCGCGAGGAGGACCCGGAAACCCTGTGGAGCAATACGAAAAAGGCGATAAAGGCAGCCGCGAAACTTTCGATAGGTTTTAAGAAAGTAACCAAAAGCAAACCATGGTTTGACGAAGAGTGCAAACTCTGGTTTGAGAAACGTCGGAAGGCCAGACTAAGTAGTTTACAAAATAAGTGCGATCAAACACATAAGAAATATCTCGAGATTAGCAAAAGTACAAATAGGCTCTATAGATCCAAGAAAAGGGAGTGGGAAAAGAATAAAATACTAGCAATAGAAGCGCATAATAAACAAAATAACCCGCGTGAGATGTACAGGGGAATCAATTTTATAAGGAAAGGCTTTCAAAGTAGAACGGAAGTAATGAGGGACGAAAATGGCAATCTAGTAGCCGATGCGACAGAGAGACTGAATTTATGGAAAGATTATTTCGATAAACTATTAAATGTACGTGAAGCCCCCGTTGAAGGTAATCTCGGCGAAATCCACACTGCTGATCTATTAATTAACGATCCTACTGATATAGAAATAGAAATGGCCATCAAGAAGTTGAAAAATAACAAAGCCGCGGGCATCGATGACCTACCGTCAGAACTGATAAAAAATGGAGGCCCTTGCCTCACAAGGCAAATTTGTAAATTGATACGCGCAGTTTGGAAAACAGAACGCATGCCGGAAGAATGGAATACCTCTATCATTATTCCCATCTTTAAAAAAGGCGATAAAACTAACTGTAACAACTATCGGGGAATTTCACTTGTGCCTTCGTGCTACAAGATCCTGTCTAATGTTATCCTAAGTAGACTAACTCCTTTTGCCGAGGAAATCATTGGGGATTACCAGTGTGGATTCCGCCGAAACCGATCTACAAGCGATCAAATGTTTACAATTAGACAACTGTTAGAAAAGAAATGGGAATTTAAAGAAGCAGTACATCAGCTATTTATCGATTTTAAAAAAGCTTACGACTCTATTATACGCGCGCGAATGTACTGGATCCTAGAGTTCTTGGGTGTGCCAAGAAAATTGGTTAGACTTATCGAAATTTGCTTAAGCGGCAGTAAGGGTAGAATACGCGTAAACGGTAGTTTATCTGAAGAGTTTTCGATCCGCGATGGCCTGAAACAGGGCGATGCACTTTCGTGCGTCCTTTTTAACTTAGTTTTAGAATACGTGGTTAGGCAAGTGCAGGCGAATCCGACCGGTGCTACCCTCAATGGGGTAATACAAATTCTTGGATATGCGGATGATCTCGACGTACTAGGGGATGATAAAGAAACGGTAGCTAAAAATGCAGAAATCTTGATCGCAAAAGCCAAAGAGATTGGCTTGGAAGTTAGCGAATCGAAGACAAAATATATGACCGTCGTCAGGTCCGGACAAAGTAATCAAGACGGGGATCTAATGGCCGGAAATATGAAATTCGAAAGGGTTAACGAGTTTAAATACCTCGGGTCTATTATAACTAGCGAAAATAAGATTAAAACGGAAATCAATGCGCGGCTACACGCTGGCAATAGGTGCTATTATGCAGCAAACACGCTACTAAAATCGCGATCGCTATCTAGAAACATCAAAGTAAGAATTTACAAAACGATAATAATGCCGGTCGTCATGTACGGGTGTGAAACGTGGGCGCTGACGAAAGGAGAAGAGAATAGGTTTAGAGTTTTCGAGAATAAAGTACTTAGAAAAATCTATGGTCCAAAAAGGGACGAAGAGACCGGCGAGTGGAGAAAACTGCATAATAATGAGCTGCACGCTCTCTACGGGTCAGCAAATATTAATAGAGTAATGAAAGCGCGTAAATTAAGATGGGCGGGGCATGTAGCAAGAATGGGCAATGAAAGAACAGTGGCGCAAGTTTTAAGAGGGAGACCGACTGGTAAGAGACCCCTAGGCAGACCGAGAAACAGATGGGAGAAAAATGTAAGGGATGATCTAAAAGAACTAGGACATGATTACTTAAACTGGATGGAGAATGCACAAGATAGAGATGTGTGGCGGTCTCGGGTAGATGAGGCAATGAACTTTCGAGTTCGAACTGCTAATCTATAATAATAATAATGCTAAAACTTCCAGTTAATAAATGTATTTTTTTTTGTTGAATATTCATCTTTTTGGCAAAAAATTCTTCTTCTTGTTTGAAAATTCATCCTTTTGGTTGAAAATTAATATTGTTTTTGTTGATAATTCAACTATTTTAGTGAAAATTAGTTTTTTTGTTGTTGTAAATTAATTAAATGAAAATTTAAATATTCGATTTTTGGTTGAAAATGTATCTTTTTTAGTAAACAAATCAATAATTAGGTTGAAAATTCATGTAGTTTAATGAAAATTAGTCTGTTTCCGTTGAAAATTAATCTTTTTGGTTAAAAATTTATCTTTTAGGTTGAAAAATTATTTCTTTGGTTGAAAATCTAACAATTTTTTTTTTAATTTTTAATTTGATTTTTTTTTCGAAAATTCTTCTGCGTTTCTTTGAAAATTCATCCAATTTGGTTCAAAAATAATCTTAATGGTTAAATATTGAACTATTTTGTTGAATTTTTGTTGTTGAAAATTAATTTTTTAAACTGGAAACCTAAGTATAATATGCTAAAACTTTCAGTTAATAAGTGTTTTTTTTTTAGTTGAAAATACATCTTTTAGGTTGGAAATAAAATTATTTGGTTGAAAGTTAAACTCTTTTGTTAAAAATTATTTTTTTTCTGAAGATTCATCGTTTTAATTAAAAATTCATTTTTTTGGTTAAAAAATGAGCTGTTTGATTGAAAACTTTTTTTTTCTTTGAATGTTTTTTAATGGAATTTTTTTTAAACTGAAAATGTAACTATTATTCCAGTTGAATATTCCATAATTTAAGTTAAAATTCATCTTTTTGGTTGAACATTATTTTTTGACTAAAAATTTAATTATTCAATTTTTGGTTGAAAAATTATCTTTTTTAATTGAAAATTCGTCTTTTTTGGTTTAAAATGCAACTATTTCAGTTAAATATTTGAAAATTCATCACTTTGTGTGAAAATGTAACTTTTTTTTTTTGTTGAAAGTAATTTTTTAACTGAAAATTTAACTTATTCCAATTGAAAAGTCCATAGTTGTAGTTCAAAATTCATATAGTATGGTTAAACATTAATTTGTTTAACTTGAAATTTAATTATTCAAGCTCTGGCTGAAAATTTATCTTTTTTACTACAAATTAATTTTTTTATTTGAAAATTAAACTATTTCAGTTGAAGATTCATTGTTTTAGTTGAAAACTCTTATATTTGGTTTAAAATTTTTGTTGAAAAATGGTATTTTTTGGTAGAAAACTAATCTTCTTGTTTAAAAATTCATCTTTTTGGTTGAAAATTCAAGTGTTCTATTCCAGTTGAAAATTCATAATTTCATACAAGATTCATAATGAAGATTCATAATTCATAATTTAATTTTTTTCATAATTTTATTTGAAAATTCATCACTTTGGTTGAAAATTGAACTATTTTGTTGAAAATCCGTTTTTTGTTGTTGAAAATGATATTTTTCAACTGAAAATTTAACTATTCCATTTTTTGTAAAAAATTGATATTTTTTAGTGGAAAATTTAAGTATTTTTGTCAAAATTCATTTATTTTGCAATGTTTTGTTCTCTTATATTAAAAGATTTTTAGAATGAACGTCATGAATTAAAATAAATGTTTGCGTTTTGCGGCAAATATGAATATGTTACTTTTAGTTGACCAGGAAAATTGAAAAACTTGACCGGGAATTTGAAATCGTCCGCCGAATCGCCACCCTGCTAATTTTGGAAATACTTAAAGTCTATGTGAAATCTTTGTGAAATTACTGCAATATTTGTGAAATCATTGAAAACTTTGTGAAATCATTTAAATTTTTGAAATCTTGAATTTTTTGTTAAATCTTTGAAGGCTTTGTGTAATATTTGTGAAATCATTGAAATCTATGTGAAATAATTGAAATCTTTATGAAATCTTTTGAAGACTCTAGAAATCACTTGAATTCTTTGAAATCTTCGAATCTTAAAAACCTCAAAAAGGACTCTTAAATTTTTTGATTGCATCAACTAAACAGTTGATAAATTTCATGAACGATATTAAGGAATTAAAGTATTTTCATTGCATCTTGCCTGAAAATATGAAGAAACCGTAAAGCTGTCATTTGATGAAGAATTTAGCATAGAGGCGAGCGCAAAATTAGGCATTTCGTCATCCCAATTTAATTTTTATAACATCAATGATTATAAAAGATGTAATATAAAATTTTTGTACTTTCTGGAGTCCTCTAAAATCCCCTATTTCCCCAAAAATATACTTTAGGGTCACTGAGAAGCCTGTTTATACTTTTTCATTATTATATTAAATGATAATTCTTGATTTTTTCAGTTACTGCGGAGTTCTCTTGTAAATAATAAAACGCAAGCGGTAGTGTGCGACGATTTGGGAATGACGCAGTATGCACTTTATGGAAACCCCAAAGCCGAATTAAAAACGAAGGACAGGGCAGATTTGCTCGAAGCATTTTTGGGAGCCCTTTACGTTGATAGGGGTTTGGATTACTGCCAGGTTTTCTGCGACGTTTGTTTCTTCCCTAGACTTCAAGATTTTATTATGAATCAAGACTGGAACGATCCTAAGAGTAAATTGCAACAATGTTGCTTAACTTTGAGAACAATGGATGGCGGAGAACCAGATATTCCTGTTTACAAGTAAGCCATTTCTTGAATAGGATTATTTTCAGGTGCCGGTTGCAGAAGACAATTCATGACCGATTTTGGATTTTTCTTTAGAAAAATTCTTCAGTCAATTTTAAAGAGACTAGCACCATCAATCGCGAACTATGCGCGCGGTTAGTTTTTCGATTTTAGGGGGGAAAACTATTTTTAATAAAAATTAAAAAGTTCGTTATATAAATAATATAAATATAATTTTTACAAGATTCTCGAGAGAATTTAAAAAGCTTTTTAAACATTTCAGGTATGTGAAATGAAAATTTCAACAAAAAGTTTATTTTCAACCACATTTTCAACAAAAAAAAGGGTTTTAAACTAAAATATTGAATCTTCAACCAAAAAAATGAATGCTTAACAAAGTATTTAAATTTAAACGAAGTAGTCAATTTTTCAACAAAAAATAAAGAATTTTGAACAAAATATTTACTAATATTTAATATTATTATTATATTAATATTTAATATTTACTTTTCAAACACAAAAATATGAATTTTCAACAAAAAAGATTATTTTAAACGATATGGTTGAATTTTCAACCAAAAAAGATGAATTCTCAACAAAAAATGTAATGCATAATTAATATTTCAACCAAAAAAGATTAACTTTCAACCAGTTGTATTTTTAAACAAAAAAAAAATTAATTTTCTACCAAAAGAGACGAATTTTCTACAAAAAGGTTGAATTTGAAGCAAATAGTTGAATTTTTAACGAAATAGTTACATTTTCAACACAAAAAAAAGGATTTTAAACTAAAATGATGAATTATCAACAAAAAGTGGAACAGTTAAATTTTCAATTCAAAAAATTAATTAAAGACAAAGTAAGAAAATTTTAACCTGTTGTATTTTGTATTTTTAACCGAGAAACAATGTTTACCTAAAGAAACGAATTTTCGACAAAATAGTTAAACTTTTCAAACCCAAAAATATGAATTTTCCACAAAAAAGATTATTTTAATCGAAATAGTTGAATTTTCAACCAAAAAAGATGAATTATCAACAAAAAATGTACTGCATAATTAATATTTCAACCAAAAAATATTAATTTTCAACCAGTTGTATTTTTAACCAAACAAAATTAATTTTCTACCAAAAGAGACGAATTTTCTACAAATAGGTTGAATTTAAACCAAATAGTTGAATTTGCAACGAAATAGTCACATTTTCAACCAAAAAAAAAAGGATTTTAAACTAAAATGATGAATCTTCAACCAACAAAATGAATGTTTAACAAAGTATTTAAATTTAAAAGAAGTAGTCAATTTTTCAACCAAAAATAAGGAATTTTCAACAAAATAGTTGAATCCTCAACCAAAACTGAATAGTTTTCAACCAAACAGTTACATTTTTACCCATAAAAGATTAAATTACAAACATTGTTGAATTTTCAAGCCGAAAAGATGAATTTTTTCCCATACAGTTGAATTCTCAACCTAAAAAAAGGAATTTTTAACAAAATATTGGAATTCTCAATCAAAAGATATTAATTTTTTACTAGAAAATATGAATTTTCAACTAAAAAAGATGAATTATCACCAAAAGTGGAATAGTTAAATTTTCAATTAAAAAAAATTAATTAAAGACAAAGTGAGCAAATTGTAACTGGTTGTATTTTGTGTTTTTAACCGAAAAACATTTTTTACTAAAAGAAACGAATTTTCTACAAGATAGTTAAACTTTTCAAACACAAAAAATATGAATTTTCAGCAAAAAAGATTATTTTAAACGAAATAGTTGAATTTTAAACCAAAAAGGAGGAATTCTCAACAAAAAATGTAATGGATAATTAATATTTTAACCAAAAAAAGATTTTTATATCAAATAAAAGATAGTTAAACTTATCGAAAAAGACAAATTTTTAACAAGTTGGTTGAATCCTCAACTAAACAAGCTTAATTTTCAACCAATTGTATTTTTAACGAAACAGAATTAAGTTTCTATCAAAAGAAACGAATTTTTTACAAAATAGTTACATTTCTAACCCGAAAATATGAATTTTTAATAAAAAAAAGGTTATTTTAAACCAAATAGTTGAATTTTCAACAAAAAAAATTAATTTTTAGCAAAAAATGTAATGGATAATTAATATTTCAACCAAAAAAGATTTTAATTTTAAATAGAAAACACTTGAACTGATCGAAAAAACGAATTTTCAACAAAATAGTTGAATACTTAACAAAAAGAAATTAATTTTCAACTAAATACATGAATTTTCAACAAAATAGTTACATTTACAACCAAAGAGATGCATTTATAACTAGCATGATGAATCTTCAACAAAAAAAAGTTAATTTTCAACAAAGGAGTTCAAATTTTAAAGTAGTAGTTGAATTTTGAACCAAAAAGAAGAATCCTGGATGAAAAATTTAATATTTAAGCTAAAAAAGATTTTAATTTTGAACTAAAAAAAGTGGAATTCATTAAAAAAGACGAATTTTCAGCAAAATAGTTGAATCACCAATCAAAATAGATTAATTTTCAACCTTGCAGATGTTTTTCCACATTTTTAGAAATCTTTTGACATTTTTTGAAATCTTTAAAAATTAATTTTTATTTTCTTTTATTTATTTTTTCAAAATCTTAAAAAAATCTGCATTTTGTTTAAAAAATTTTTAAATCTTTTTAAAACTTATAAACATCTTCTTAAGTTATTCGAATTTTTCGTAAAATTGTTTTAGAATTCTGCAATTTTGTTTAAAATTTTTAATTATTTTTGTAATTTTGTCAAAACTCCTACATTTTAAAAAAATGATTCGAATGTTTCCTAAAATGTTTGAAAAATTGTTTAAAATTTAAAAAATTTTCTTCAAACCTTTCATATTTTTTTTTTGACATTTTTAGAAATCATTTGCAATATAATTTTTCATAATAAAAAATCATTTGAAATTTTCCCAGGAATCCTAAGAAAAATTTTTCATTTTCTGGATACCTTTCAAAATTCTTAAAAAGCTTCGCCATTTTTGTTTAAATCTTAAAAAATCTGCATTTTGTTTTATATTTTTAGAAATATTTTCAAAACTTCTAAACATCTTTTTAAACTATTTGAATTGTTCTTAAAATTGTTTTAGAATTATGCAAAATAGTAAAAATTGTTTTAAAATCTTAATGATTCTTTTTTGACAATTTTGGAAATCTTTTCAAAGGTTTAAAAATCTTTTTAAATATTCTCTTTTAATTAATTTTTCAAAATAATTAAAAATTTTCCCAGAAGATTTTGTTTATTTTCTTGATACATTTAAGAATCTTTAAAAAATTCAAAATTTTACTTCGAAGTTTTAAAAATCTATATTTTATTTAAAAATTTTAATTATTGTTAGAATTTTTTCAAAACCTCTAAATATCTTTTTAAATGATTCGAACTTTTCTTAAAATTTTGGGAAAATCGTTTAAAATTGAAAAAATTGCCTTAAAATCTTTCACATTTTTTTTCCATGTTCAGAAAATCATTTGAAAATTATTTTTTAAAAATAAAAATAAAATCATTTAAAACTTTCCCATGAATCATAAGAAAAGTTTTTTATTTTCCCGATACGTTTCAAAATGCTTAAAAAGCTTAGCAATTTTTTTTTCAGTCTTACAAAATTTGCATTTTGTTAAAAAAATTTTTAAGTCTTTTCAAACCTTCAAACAATTTTTTTAAATTATTCGAATTTTTCCTAAAATTGTATTAGAATTCTGGAAAATAAAAAAAATTGTTCTGAAGTCTTGAAGATTCTTTTTGGACAATTTTGGGAATCTTTTGAAATATTTGAAAATATTTTTAAATACATTTTTTTAAACAAAAAATCATTTAAAATTTTCTCAGATATCTTTCAAAGTCCTTAAAATGCTATTTTTTCGAAATCTTAAAAAATCTACATTTAGTTTTAAATTTTATGAAATCTTCTCAAGATTGAAATTATTTATGTATCATTTTAAAACCTCTAAATACATTTTAAAATATCTTAAAGTTTTCCTAAAATTTGTTTAGATCCTGCAAAATTAAAAAAGTTTCTTAAAAGCTTCCGATTTCTTTTTGGACCAGAAATCCATGATTTCACTTTTCTGATCACTTTGAAAATTTAAAAAGTTTTTAGAAATTATAGTGTGGTAGAAACATGTTGAGAACAGAATTATTTCCCAATATTAAAAAATGCTTTACAATTACATTTTTCTCTTTTATCAAGAATATTTAGAAACATTCAGAAGTATATTTTATCATGAAATAAAATGACGTATTTGGAAATTTTTATTTACAAAATTGATGGTGCAAAAAATTCTTAATCTTTATTAGTAGGTAAAGAAATTGAAAACAGGCATTAAATTCATATGCACGCAATGTCGCAACCAGTCATGTTTTCGAAAACAATTTTATGCGAGTTCTCGTGACAACTTTTTAAGAAAATTATTACATAAACAAATGATGACTGTAGACTTTTATTGGCATCACATCGCATCACTGGCAACATAATTGAAGGCAAATTATTTATTTTTGCTTTTAAACGTCCATACAAGACATTTGTTTATATAATCAAAAAAAGGCAAAAGTGGTTAAAGAAAGTAAAAAAATGGCCAAAATTAAGCCTCTTGGTTTATGGAAGCTCCCTACTTTTTATAATATAATTTATAATTTATTTATTTTATATATTATATTTATTTATATTTATAATTTTTATAATTATAATAAAATTATTTCCCAATTTTCAAAAGATACAATCCTAATTTCTTAATTTTTTTGCAGAGTTATTGAGTGCAAAGGGCCAACTAATACGAGAGTTTATACGGTTGCTGTTTACTTCAAAGGAAGGCGTTTAGCCAAAGCATCTGGCCACAGCATTCAAGAAGCGGAAATGAATTCTGCAAAGAGGGCTCTTGAAAATTCAGAAGGTAATTTTTCTGTTGAGAATCATTCAATACTAGTAGTAAACGCATACGTTCACGTATCTGGATTTTTATTTTCTAATATTAAAGATATAAACAATTTAAAAATCTATTATTTAAGAAATTTTTTAGTATTAAGCTTAAAACATTTTTGAAACAGTAACTAATTAATCATTTCGAATTCATACTCTCAAAATTTTAGACTAAAATTGTAAAAATTGGACAATTTCATAAGAAAAGAGTTGAAATTGTATCATTTCTAATTGAAAGCGTTCAAAATTAAACAATTTTATTTTGAATTCATTTAAAATTCAAAGGAATTGAAATTGTATTATTTCTAAATAAAAGCGTTCAAAATTGAATAATTAAAAATATAAATCTTTTGAAATTAAATAATTTTCAATTCGGAGGGATTAAAGTCTAAACTAAACAATTTTATCCTAGGTAAAATTTTGCAAAAAGGACACCATTTCGAAAGGAATAAATGAAAATCGAAGAATTTCATTAGAATAAAGTTGAAATTGTTTGAAATTTCTCATTCAAAGGGTTTGCAATTGAACAGTTTTATTTTGAATTGAAGATTCTCGAAGTTGAATGATTTCTTATTATAATTTTGACAATAGGACAATTTCAAAACGTTAAAAATGTAACTTTTTTAGATTATAATTTCGAAAATTGAATCATTTGAAATTCAGAGGAATTGTATTATTTCTAATTAAAAGCGCTCAAAGTTGAATAATTCAAAATTAAAAACTTTTGAATTTAAATAATTATACTTGAATCATTTCTAAATAAAAGCGCCTAAAATTTAATAATTTGAAATTGAAAATATCTTAATCAGGAGCTCTCAAATTTGAAAAATTTTAGACTAAAATTGGTAAAAATTTACAATTTCATTATAAAGGAGTTGAAATTGTATCATTTCTAATTCAAAGCGTTCAAAATTGAATAATTTTATTTTGAATTGAAGAATCTTCAAATTGAATGATTTCTGATTGAAACTTCGAAAATAGGACAATTTCAATACGTTAAAAGTGGAATTTTTTCAGATTACAATTTTGAAAATTAGAAATATAAAAAAAAATTGTTGACAAAAATAAAAATGACATAATTTTAAATTACACACTTTAAAAATGGAAGAATTTTCCTTTGTAAATCTTCAAAATCCAACTGCATATTCAAAAAAAAAACATTCATAATTACATAATTTTAAATTATAAACATATCAAATTGTAAATCTTTAAAATTTAACAGTTTTTAATTTTTCAAATCAAAAACTCTGTAAGTTTTAAGTTTTACAATTACAAAATTCTGTAATTTAGATGATTTACATTTTAATTTTCTTCAATTTGGAAGATTTAGAATTGAAAACTTTTGATCTTTAAAACCATCAAAAATATAAGAATTTGTAATTACTTATTGTAATTTACTACTTGTAATTTGTAATTAAATTGAAGCTTTTTTATTTTTAAAATTTATGCAAGTTTTAAGTTTTACAATTCAAAATTCTGTAATTTTGATGATTTACATTCGAAATTTCTTCAGTTTGGAAGATTTATAATTTAAAACCTTATTTTTGATATTTAAAATCATCAAAATATAAGAATTTGTATTTACACATCTTTAAAATTGAAGAATTTGTAATATTTCAAATTTCAAATTACAATTTATACAAGTTTTAAGTTTTACCATTCAAATTTCTGTAATTTAGATGATTTACATTCGAAATTTCTTCAATTTGGAAGATTTATAATTTAGAACTGACGGAGAAGTTTACAAATTTTTAGAAAAAAATGTGTCCAACTTTGATTTCAAACGTTTTTAAAAGTAATTAGTTAAATTGTTATCTTTTTCAATTATGATATCATTCATTTTAGAATGCGCAATTCGAAAATCTTTCACTTTAAAAATTTTCCATTTTAGATTTTAATTTTTAAGCGTACATTTTAATTAAAAGAATTTTAAAATGCAGTTTAAAAGACTTAAACAATTAAAAATTAGAAGCGTTTGAAATAGAAGATTTTGGATAAAAAATATTTTTAGTTGATCAACTGTGAATATAAATTAATGAATGATTTTTAAAATTGAAATGTACTTTCAGGATTAAAAAGTGAATAATAATTGATTTTACAAGACGATTCGGAATCAGTTCACAATTTTAGAATTTCCAGATTTTAACGTAAAAAAATTAAACTGTTTTAATTGGAAAGTCTTATTAGTAAAACAAATGTAAACAACCGATTGAAACTTTATAAACTATTTTCAATTTTAAAATAACTTCAAAATAATATATTCATAATTAAAGACTTTTATTAAATTTAAAATATTGTTTTAGTCTAAAATTTGAAAATTTGAAATTTTTTAATTAAGAAAAAGAACAATTGCTTGATATTTAGAAATATCTGACTGTTAATTTTAAATTAGTAATTATAAATCAAATATTCAAAACTAAAAAAAAAAAAAATTAAACTTTGAACGTTACATTTTTAATTGTTCTATTTAATAAAACTTCATTTGTAAGTCAAATTGTTGAATTTTCATGTATAAATAACAATTGAACACCTATTATTTTTAGAAAAAATTCGAGTAAGTTGAAGAGATTTTTAGAAGTTTTGAAAAAATTCAAAATTATTTGAAAATTTGAAATGATTTCAAATAATTTAAACAAAGTGTCTACGTGTACCCAAAAATCCGGCTATTCGTACCGAAATTTCAGTGCAAATAGCCCACGGCTTAATTTAAAACAAAATATAGATTTTTGCACATTTCGAACAAAAAATTTAAAAGCTTTTTAAGAATTGTGAGAGGCTTTAAAAGAATAAAAAACATTTCCTTAAGATTCCTAGGAAAATTGAAAATGATTTTTTATTTTGAAAAATTAATTTCAAGAGAATATTTAAAAATATTTAGAAAGATTTACAAAATTGTCAAAAATGAATGTGGAAGATTGTAAGGAATTTTTTTTTATTTTATAATTTAAAATGTGAAAAAATGAAAAACAACAAGTAGGTTTTTCAAGATTTTGAAATAAAATTTTGAAGCATTTTAAGGATTTTGAAACTACTAAAAATAAAAATAATTTAAGTTTTAAATTAAGAAGTGTTCAGCTTATAAAAAATGTAACTGTTCAATGTTTAATATTTTTAGCTTAAAATGATATAATTTACACAATTTTCTAATTCAGTGATTGATTCTTTAATTTAGAGCATTGAAAATGATAACGTGGATTTATATTTTTGGAACTGAATCTGCATCTTTAAACTGTACAATTTAGAAAAGTTAAAAAAAATGTTAATGTATAGAATTCCTGAAAACAAAACAAGAATTCAACGATCAAATTTGGACAAACACCACAAAATGCTCCTATTGCAATTCCTAGAAAACAAAAAAAAATTGTTTTTTTGCACAAAAATAAAAAACAGGAAAGAAAAATGAAAAAAAAATGTTGTTATATAAATATAATTTTTCTAAGATTCTTGAGAAAATTCGAAACGATTTTTGAAGATTTCTTATGTATTGAAAAACAAACTAGAACATCTTAGAGAAATATTTTTTTTACAGGATTCTACAAAATATTAGAAAAAACTCGGGTCCGTTTAAAAGATATTTAGGTCTTTTAGAAGTTTGGAAGAAATTTAAAAATATTTTATAAATTTTTAGAAACCTTTTCAAATTTGAAAATGTTTTTAATCTCTTCACAACTTACTCAAACTTTTCTCAACATTTGGAAAAATATTACAAAATTTAAAAAATTGCCTCTTGCGGTTTTTTTAGACATTTTTAGAAACCTTTTGAAATCTGTTGAAATTTTCTTTAAAAATGAATTTTAAATTTAAAAAAATATTACAAATTTTTCCAGAAATCTTAAGAAAGTTTTTTTATTGTTTTGAAACCTTTCACAATTATTAAAAAGCTTCTATTTTTTCAAAATCTTCATCAATCTACATTCTGTTTACAATTTTTAAAAATCTTTTCAAACTTAACATTACTTTTAAGTCTTTTTAAAACTTTTACACCTACTAAATATCTTTTAAAATTATGCGTTTTTTTTTAATTTTGCAAAATTAAAAAAATTGCCCTAAAATCTTCCAGATGCTTTTTTTGAAAACTTTTGAAATATTTTAAAAGGTTTTAAAATCTTTTGAAATATTCTGTGAGAATTAATTTTTGAAAATAAAAAATTATTTGAAATTCTGCTGATAGTCTTAAGAAATTTTTCATACTCTTAAAAGCTTTCAAAATTCTCAAGATTTAAATTATTTTTTAATCTTTTCAAAACTTTTGAATATCTGTTCAAACAATTTGTTTTCCCTAACATTTGTTAAAATTCTGCAAAATTAAAAAAATTATCCTATCATTTACCAGATTCTTTTTCGACATATTTTGAATGCATTTTTGACAAAGAAGATAATTTTCACCCAGATCGTTAGATTTTCTACCAAATTGTTGAATTTACCAGAGAAAATTTAAAATTATTTTTTATTTTGAAAACTTAATTTGAACAGAATATTTGAAAATATTTAAAAATAAAAACAAATATTTTATGAATAAATAACAATTTAACTTTAAATGATTTCAAATAATTTAAAACAAAATGTAGATTTCGAACAAAAAATTTAGAAGCATTTTCAGAATTGTGAAAGGTTTCAAAAGGATAAATTTTTTTACGAAGATTCCTAAGAAAATTGGAAGTGATTTTTTATTTTGAAACAAAATTTGCAGGATTTGAAAAAGAATTAGGAAAAGTTCGAATCACTTTAAAAGATATTTAGAAGTTTTCACGAAATTTGAAGAATAATTTGAAAATTTGAAATTTTTTTTAACAAAATGTAGATTTTTGAATATTTTGAAATAAAGCTTTGCAACTTTAAATGATTTCAAATAAGTTAAAGAAAAATGTAGATTTTTTAGATTTGGAACAAAAAAATTAGAACCATTTTAAGAATTGTGAAAGGTTTCAAGAGAATACATTTTTTTACTAAGATTCCTAGGAAAATTGGAAGTGATTGTTTATTTTGAAAACAAATTTGCAGGATTTAAAAAATATTTAGGAAAAATTCGAAAAATTTTAAAAGTTATTTAGAAGTTTTCAAAAAATTTGAAGAATAATTTTAAATTTTGAAAAAATTGTTAACAAAATGTAGATTTTTGAATATTTTGAAATAAAGCTTTGCAGCTTTTTAACGAGTTTGAAAGGGTTTAAGATAATGAAAAACTTTTCTTGATATTCATGGAAAAATTTAAAATAATTATTTATTAAAAAAATAATTTAAAGAGAATATTTAAAAACAAATTTTGATGTATAAATAACAATTGGACACTTATTAATTTAAAAAAAAGTAAGTTGAAGAGATATTCAAAAGTTTTTAAAAGATTCAAAATCAATTGAAAACTTGAAATGATTTAAAATAATATAAAACAAAATGTAGATTTTGCAAATTTCGAACAAAAAATGTAGAAGCTTTTTAAGAATTATGAAACGTTTCAAGAGGATAAAGCTTTTTTACCAAGATTCCTAGGAAAATTGAAAATGAATTTTTTATTTTGAAAAATAAGTTTAAGAAAATATTTCAAAATATTCCACCAAAAACATTTTAATTTTCAATCAAAAACAGTTGAATTAAACCATAAAATTCGAATTTTCAACCAAATAAATGAATTTTCAAATAAAAAAACATAAATTTCACTTTAAAAAATGAATTTTCAACTAAAAAAATGAATTATCAACAAAATAGTTCAGGTTTGAACCAAAGAAATTCATTTTTAACTAAAATTTTAAACAAATAATATAAAATTTTCAACAAACTTTTTAAATTTTCTACCAAAAAGAGATGCACTTTCAATTAAAATAATTAATCTTAAAAAAATGGATTTTTAATAAAGTAGTTCAACTTTCAATCAAGTAGTTAAATTTCACAAAAAAAAAGGATAAATAAAAAGCAGTTGAATTCAATAAACAAATACGAATTCTAAACAGAATAGTTACATTTTCAACCAAATAGATGCTTTCAACAAAAATGATGAATCTCCAAACAAAAAAATTAATTTTGAACAAAAGATTTCAACATTCAGCTAAATAATTATAATTACTGTTAGCTTTTCCTCTCTCTGCGTGGACTTACTAATACTAATACTAATTTTTAAAAAACCAAAAAGATAATTTTGTAACCAAGCAGTTGATTTTTTAACAAAGAATATAATTTTTTAACCAGAAATGTAATAGTTAAATTTTCAGTAAAAAAAAATTAATTGTAACCAAAAAATAAATGAATTTTTATTGAAAATTTTAAATTTAGTTCTACTTTAGTAGTTGAATTTTTGAACAAAAAAGATTACCTTTGAACAAAATAGTTGATGCAAAAACATGATATAGATTTTTGAAGATTTCGAAACAAAATTTTGAAGCTTTTAAGGATTTTGAGAGGTTTTAAGATAATAAAAAAATTTTCTTATGATTCCTGAGAAAATGAAAAAGATTTTACAATAAAAACAAATTTTGATCAATAAATAACCAGGGTGGCGACTTGACCGGGAAACCGGGAAATGACCTGGAATTTTATTGACCGGGAAAAAACCGGGAATTTACTTCTGATCATAGCAAAATTCAAGAAATATAATTTCACTTGGAACAGGGAATGTTTTACATGGAATGGGAATTTTTTAAAGGAATTATAATTCGGATTGAGAAAAAAGGAATTTTTAAAAATCCCTCTTTCAAGTCAGAATTCGTCACAATTTGAAAGTTCCCTCTTCTAAATTTTAGGTAATAAAAGTACTTCAAGCAGTTTTCAGAGTAGAAGTAGAATTTCAAAGAAGAAATATTTCTGAATTATAATATAAATTTTTTTTGCATTGTTCGTTGCGAATTCATCGTTTTTTAGTTAGAAATTCAAATACTGGGTTAAAAGTTAAACTTTTGTTAAAAATTAATTTATCTTTTTTTTTTGATGAAAATTCAACTATTTGGTTGAAAATTGATATTTTTCATTTAATACTTAAACTATTTGTTTGAAAATGTATGTCCTTTGTGGAAAATTCATCTATTTTTGTAGACAATTAAACTTTATGGTTGACAATTCATCTTTTTGGCATAAAATTAAACTATTCCAGTTAAAGAGTCATCATTCCAGTTGAAGATTCACCATTTTATTTGAAAAATCACCAGTTTGGTTGAAAATTAATTTTTTTAAACGAAAATTTAACTATTCCATTCTGAGTTGAAAATTAAAATTTTCAAGTTCGGAATTCCACAATTTGGATAAAAGTTTGTCTTTTTAATTGAAAATTTAACTATTCCGATGAAAATTCATGTATTTTGTTAAAAAATCGATTTTTTTGTTGGTAAAAAAATTATCTTATTTTTCTTTGAAAGTTAATCTTCTTGTTTAAAAATTCTTCTTTTCGGTTAAAAATTCAAGTATTCCAGTCAAATATTTATTATTTTAGTTGAAAATTCATCTTTTAGGTTTGAAATAAAATTATTTGGTTGAAAGATAAGCTCTTTTGTTAACAATTAATTTTTTTTTTAGTTGAAAATCCATCGTTTTAATTAAAAATTCATTTCTTTGGTTGAAAAATGAGCTGTTTGATTGAAAATTTGTTTTTTCTTTGGATGTTTTTGGGTTGAAAATTATTTTTTTTTTCAACTGAAAATGTAACTATTAATTCAGTTGAATATTTCATAATTTTAGTTCAAAATTCATGTCTTTGGTTGAACATTCATTTTTGACTAAAAATTTGATTATTCAAGTTTTAGTTGAAAATTCGTCTTTTTGGTAGAAATTAATCTTCTTGGTTGAAAATTAACCTTTTTGGTCAAAAATTCAATTATTCTAGTTAATGATTCATCATTTCAGTTAAAAATTCATCTTTCTGGTTTGAAATTCAACTATTGCAGTTAAATATTTACAATTTTATTTGAAAATTCATCACTTTGTTTGAAAATGTAACAATTATTTTGAAAGTTAGTTTTTGTTGTTGTTAAAAGTTAGTTTTTTTTTGTTGAAACTAATTTTTTTAACTGAAAATTTAACTTATTCCAATTGAAAATTCCATAGCTGTTGTTGAAAATTCATCTGTTTGGTTAAACATTAATTTTTTTAACTTGAAATTTAATTATTAAAGTTTTGTTTGACAATTTATCTTTTTTTTAGTAAAAATTAATTTTTTGGTTTGAAAATTGAACTATTTCAGTTAAAGATTCATTGTTTTAGTTGAAAACTCTTATGTTTGGTTTACAAATAATTTTTTTAACTAAAAATGTTACTATTCCATTTTCGATTCAAAATTATTATTTTTTCAGTTCAAAATTTAACTATTTGGTTGAAAATTTGTCTTCTTTTATTAAAACTTCAAACCTTTCTTTAAAAGTTAATGTATTTGGTTGAAAAATTGTATTTTTAGGTAGAAAATTAATCTTTTTATTTAAAATGTAATCTTTGTTAAAAATTCGTCTTTTTGGTTGAAAATTCGAGTGTTCCAGTTAAATATTCATCATTTTAGTTGAAAATTTATCTTTTTGGTTTAAAATTTAACTATTCCAGATAAAGATTTATAATTTGATTTGAAAATTCATCACTTTGGTTGAAAATTGAACTTTTTAGTTGAAAATCCGTTTTTTTTTTGTTGAAAATTAATTTTTTTAACTGAAAGTTTAACTATTCCATTTTTTTGTAAAAAATTGATATTTTTAGTGGAAAATTTAAGTCTTTTTTTCAAAATTCATTTATTTTTCAACGTTTTGCTCTGTTGTGTTAAAAGATGTTTAGAGCGAACGTCATGAATTAAAATAAATGTTTGCGTTTTGCGGCAAATATAAATATGTTACTTTGAGTTGACCGGGAAAATTGAAAAACTTGACCGGGGAAAACCGGGAAATGACCGGGAATTTGAAATCGTCCGCCGAATCGCCACCCTGATAACAATTGAACTTGAAATGATTTCAAATAATTTAAAACAAAATGTAGATTTTGAACAAAAAATGTAGAAGCTTTTTAAGAATTATGAATGATTTCAAAAGGATAAGATTTTTTGTTGTAAAATAATTTAAAGAAAACATTTCAAAGATTTCCAAAATCATCTAAGGCGATTTTTTTAATTTTGTATGATGGTAATAAATTTTAGGAAAAATTCGAATAATTTAAATTCATTGACCGTGAAAAATATGATCTTTCTAATTATATTTTTAATTTGCAGACCTCTTTCCGCAACTCGATCATCAAAAACGGGTAATAGCGAAGAGTATGAAACTTCAGCACTGGACGAAAAATAAAGCCCGAATAGCAAAATCTTCGAAGCCAATCGAGCGCTCTGACGATTCCGACTCGAGTCAACATCGCAAAAGAAGAAGTCGAAGTCGAGAATACAAATCCGAATTGAGGTCTCGGAATCGCTACGACAGTTCCGATCGTAGAATGAAAATTTCCAAAGATTCCACCACCAGTAGAAATAAAAGTTCAGAACGTTCGAAGAAAAGTCCAGAAAGATCGAGAAAGAGTCCAGAAAGGTCAAAAAGGGCTTCTGAAAGTTCAAAAAGGAGTCCAGAGCGAACGACAAAGGGTCCAGACAGTCTAAAGAGTCCCGAAATTCCCAAAAAGAGTCTAGAAATGTCAAAAAAGAGTCTAGAAAGTGCCAAGAAAGCTTCCGAAACGGTACGAAAAAGGTGTGAAAGTGTGAGAAGAAGTGCCGAGAGAGATTCGAAGCGCAGAAGAGAAGATATTAATGAGAAAAAGCTCCGAGACCTTCATTTAAGTTCTAGTCCAGAGGAATTCCGTATGGATTCCAAAACTTCGAGTCGCCACAACAATTCTGATTCTTCGGACGAGGATGCCGAGCGAAAACGCAAACTTTCGAGGAAATGCGGCGGCAAAAGCTCAAAACGAAAGCGGCACTCTGAGGAAAAAGATTTTAGTAGCCAGGACGAGAGTAATGTTCCTGAACAGTATAGGATCAGTAATTTCACGAAACCGGCGGAAAAGAAGGTGAAAAGTTAGGATTAGGAAGTTATAAAACCTTTTGCATTTTGCTTTCTAGAAATCGGTGATGTATTCAGGGCAAAAAAGTAATTCAATCCGGAGGAATTATTTCAGTGAAATTCCTTTTGAAAAGTGATATTGGGTTAAAAAGTGACATACCATAATCGTTTAGAAATTTGAAGACTGAGTTTAGTTATTTTATGAATATTCGACGGATATTATGACTATTAAATCTTTGGGAAATGACGAGTTTCGAGTGAGATTATGAGGGTTTTTAAATTTGGAAAAAATCCCGCCCTAGATATGTCCAGTTTTTCGGAGACTTATTTATTCGAAAATACAGATTTAATTAGAAGTTCTTCGCTCTGTGCGTCAATCACACAACTGGAGGAGCTAATCTGGGTCTAAAATGTTTCAAATTTCTAGCTCATTTTTTCCAAAATCCTCTAAAAACAGGAAAAATAAGGAATTTTTTCATGAAAATAGAAAAAAAGATGTGGGTACTATTTTAAATTTAATTTTAAACGCTTTAAATTTCTAACATTTTAAGTAAAAATATTGCAATTTCAATAAAGTAGTTGAATTTGCAACAAAAAAGATGAATTTTCAACAAAAATGATGAATCTTCAACCAAAAAAAGATTTTAATTTTAAATATTCATTTAAAAAACACGAATTTTTAACAAAGTAGTTGAATCCTCAACCAAAACAGATTTATTTTCAATCAAAACGTTGCATTTTTAACCAAAAAATATGAAATTTTGATCAAAAGAGTTGAATTTTCAACCAAAAAAAGTTAAATTTTAATTAAAAGAATTTTAAAATGCAGTTTAAAAGACTTAAACAATTAAAAATTAGAAGCGTTTGAAATCGAAGATTTTTCTTTTTTAATTATTTATATTTTTTTATATTTATATTTTTTATATAATAATAAAAATTCAACCAAGTATTTGAATTTTCAACAAAATGCACAAATTTTCAAATAAAGAAGTTGAATTCTGTAACAAAAAGAAGATTAAGATTCCTAGGAAAATTGAAAATGATTTTTTATTTTGAAAAATTAATTTCAAGAGAATATTTAAAAATATTTAGAAAGATTAAAAAAATTGTCAAAAATTAATGTGGAAGATTTTAAGGATTTTTTTTTCATTTGGCAGGATTTTTTTTTTTTTTATATCCAGGATTTTCTGTTTTACAAGAGGACGAAAATTATTATAAAATTTTTATTTTTGTTGAAAGTATTTTGTTGAAAATTCGTCTTTTTGGTTGAATTTAACTGCTTTTTATATAATATTTAAATCTTTTTTGGTCGGAAATTCAACTACTTGGTTGAAAATTCATTTTTTCGGTTGAAAATTCATTTCCTTGGTTGAATCTTGAACTACTTTGTTAAAAATTCATTTTTTGTTGTTGAAGATTTACATGAATTCTCAACCAAATAATTAATTTTTGAACTAAAAAAAGATCAGTTTTCAACCAAAAATGGTATAGTTAAATTTTAAGTTAAAAAAAATTATTTTCTACAAAAAAATGAATTTTCAACTAAAATTATGGATATTTAACTGGAATACTTGAATTTTCAAGCAAAAAGATGAAAAGAAAAACAAAAAATGTAATCGTGGATATTTCAACCAAGAGATTTTGATTTTAAATCAAAGCCGGATTGAATTCATCCAAAACAAGACAAATTTTTTACAAAATAGGTGAACATTCAACCAAAATAGAGTTATTTTCAACCAAAAAGTTGCATTTTTAACTCAAAAATATGAAATTTCTTTCAAAAGAGTTGAATTTTCAACTAAAAATATTAATTCTCAAAAAAATATATAATAGTTGATATTTTAACCAAGAGTTGTTGATTTTAAATCATAAACGGGTTGAATTAATTAAAAAAAGATGAATTTTCTACACAAAATAGAAGTATTAACCCGAAAATATGATTTTTCAACAAATAAGTTAATTTCCAACCAAATAGTTTAATTTTTAACCAAAATTTGTATTTTCAACCAAAAAACATGAATTCTCGACAAAAAATGTAATAGTTGATATTTCAACCAACAGATTTTGATTTAAAAATCAAAACCGGGTTGAATTCATGAAAAAACACGATATTTCTAGAAAAAAGTAGAATTATCAACCCGATAATATAAATTTTCAACAAAAAAGTTGATCTCCAACCAAATATTTTATTTTTCAACCAAAGTATTGAACTTTCTACCAAGTTTTTGAATTTTCAACAAAAAAGGATTAATTCTCAACAAAAAATCTAATAGTTGATATTTCAACCAAGAGATTTTGATTTTAAATCAAAGCCGGCTTGAATTCATCCAAAAAAGACGAATTTTTTTACAAAATAGTTGAATATTCAACCAAAACAGATTTATTTTCAACCAAAAAGTTGCATTTTTAACCCAAAAATATGAAATTTCTATCAAAAGAGTTGAATTTTCAACCAAAAAAGATGAATTCTCAACAAAGAATGTAATAGTCGATATTTCAACCAGCAGATTTTGATTTTAAATAAAAACTGGTTTGGATTCATAAAAAAGACGAATTTTCTAGAAAAAAATAGAATTATAAACCCGATGGTATAAATTTTCAACAAAAAAGTTCATTTCCAACCAAATAGTTTAGTTTTCAACCGAAAAATTGAATTTTCTCCCAAGTTTTTGAATTTTCAACCAAAAAAGATTTTAATTTTAAATCTAAAACAGTTGAATTAAACCAGAAACGATGAATTTTCATCAAAATAGTTGAATTTTCAATAGGGTGGTGCTTAAAAATTATAAGTTCAATTTTCCAAAACGATACCCTTCCAACTTTTTCCTCTTAGTGACAGAAACTCACTGGATTTTTTTGAATTAAAAAAAAAAGTTTTAGTTATTTTTGCAATTTATTCTACCGGTTCAATAATGGTATAAAAATAACTTTTGTGTAGTGTTTTAGGCCGCAAGGAAGAAAAAATAATTGAAAATGATGAAAAGAATTCCTGTCGAACACAGGAATTCTTTTTTAATGAACAAAAAATGACTTTTAGATTCGGCTAGATTAATTTTTAAAAAGTTTAAAAATATTTTTCATCACACAAAAATAATTTTTATGCAATTTTTAAACCTGCATAAATTAAAAAAATTCAGAAAATCTTAAAAACTTCCCAGTACCAATAAAACTTTTTTAATTTGAAAAACTTCCAGTGAGTTTATGTCACTAGAAGAACAAAATTTGGGGGGTACCGTTTTGAAAAATTGAACTTTTAATTTCTAAGTACCACCAAATTGTTGAATTTGCAAGCCAAAAAGACGAGTTTTCTGCAAAAGAGTTGAATATTCAAGCCAAAAATATTAATTTTCAACAAAAAAGTTAATTTTCAAGGAAATAATTAAATTGTTAGTCAAAAAAGATTAATTCCGAATCAAAAATTCGTTTTTTTTTTGGTTGAAAATTAAGTTTTTCAACTGAAAAATTAACTATTCTATTTTTGGATGGAAAGTTATTTTTTCCTGTTGAAAAGCCAAGTATATGGTCGCAAATTCATGTATTTTGTTGAAAATTCATCTTTTAGGTAGAAAATTAGTCTTCTTAGTTGAAAATTCAGTTTTTAAAAATTGAAAATTCAACTATTTGATTAAAAAATCATCCCTTTAGGATGGAAATGAAACTGCTTTGTTTGAGGATTAACCTATTTTGTTAAAAATTTGTCTTTTTGGTTGAATTTCACTGTTTTTTATATAAAATTTAAATCTTTTTTGGTCGGAAAATCAACTACTTGGTTGAAAATTCATTTTTTTGGTTGAAGATTCATTTCCTTGGTTGAATGTTGAACTATTTTGTTAAAAATTCATTTTTTGTTGTTGAAGATTTATCAGTTTAGTGTAAAATTCATTTCTTTGGTTCGAAATTCGTTTTTTTTTTTTGGTTGAAAATAATTTTTTTAACTGTAAATTTTGTTGGTTATAAATTTATCTTTTCTAGTTAAAAACTCAACTATTTGGTTGAAAATTGATGTATTTTGTTGAAAATTCGTTGTTTTTGGTAGAAAATTAATCTTTTTGGTTAAAAATTTTGCTTTTTTATTGAAAATTCAACTATTTGTTTAAAAAATCATCCTTTTTGGTAGTTGAATATTCAACTACTCGGTTGAAATTTGAACTGCACGTTGAAAATTTAACTATTTTAATGAAAAATCTTCTTATTTTCAACAAAGAAAGATTGTTCAATCAAGAAAGAAAAGATAATTCAACCACATTGTTTAACTTTCAAGCCAAGAGGGCGATTTTTCTACAAAACAATTGAATTTTCAACCCAAAACAAAATTGATAAGTAATTAAATTTCTCACAAAAAAAGATGAATCTTCAACGAACAATATAATAGTAGACTTTTTAGAAAAAAAGGATTAAATTTCAACCAAAAATAGTAAGATTTTCTTATTCTCATTGGGAATCGAGGAAAACCTGAAATAAATAGGAATTTTAATAATTTATAGATAGAATAATAGTTTAAATAAACATTGGATATAATTTTTAATACTTTTGGCAGTTGTGTGTGCGTACGGAGCGAATAGGAGAGGTGCCTTCAATTTCCTGATTCGGTTTTTTGTCTTGTTGACGAGCTTTAACGAACTCTTGTCTATTGTAGTTCTGTTTAGTGACTTTAAGTCTCTAGTTATAATCATTTATTGTTTGCTGGTCGTCAATTAATGATTACAGTGATGAATTTTGTGGAAACAAAATCGTTAAATGAGTATTATAGTTACGAGGAATTAGATAATTTCTGCAAAATTGTATATTTTAAATCGTGAGTTACCGTCTCTCACATTTCTCTGTAAATAAATACGTGCTTTTTCAAAATCTGGGCTTTTTATTTTGAAAAAAAGTATTTTATTATTATAGTCTTTTCTATATTTAATTTTTATTTCCAATTAAAAGTATATACAATCTTACCAAATAAGGACTATTTTTGAGTTTGTTCGAGTAGAGCTGGATTTTCTTCTTCAATCAAATCCAGATCTTCATCGTGTGGTGCAATTAAATTTGGATGTTCCTGTTCCAGTAAAAATGAATTTTTTCTCAATAATTTATCACAGGACTCAATACTTTGTAAAATACTTTGCAAGTTCCAACTTTTCGAGAGCAAAGCGTGCTCCACATTGAATATTCCGTATTGGAAACAGTGGATTTGGGAACAAGTCGCCGTGCTCTTCATTTCCATACCAAGCTCGTGAATTATACTTTTCAAGTACATTTCGGTTTCATTTATACAAACGATTTCTGAAAAAGAAACGTAACATTTTTCTATTAAATACTCAAATTACCAACTTTATCGATTATTCGTCGAAAAGGCCTCGGACTCATTTCAAAAATTCAAAACAGATTGTTATTCCTAAATTTTTCAAGGAATCTGTATTATCATCAGAGAATAACAGACATTTTTAACGTCTTTTCAGACTAGATGGAAATATGAATTATTATTAATTATTATTATTATTTATATATAATATTATATATATATTTTTTTAATTATTCCTAAAAATACTATTATGCAATATATTAAATTGAGGGTGTTAACTATTTTTGAAATCAGGGTGTCTACATAAATCCTGGAAAAAAATTCCCTGACAATTCCAGGCTTGTTCCAGATATAATTTTTCATAGTACGGAGCTATTCAAATATATTTCGCAATTTTTTAAACAATCGACTGGAAATATATATACAGTTTCACAAGATTATTATAAATAATGTGTGTTTTTTTCAGTGTCTAGGGATTTAAATAATATGTTTAATTTAGAAAGCTTCAACAAATTATATTACAAAATATTCTTAAATATATTTTCACCATCGATTAATTCAATAATTAAATAATACTAAAAACATAATAACTTTTTGAATTTGTCTCTAAGTCCATGAATTATAATAATAATAATAATTCAAACAAATTTTTATTTTATCCTCTTATACTTAAAATTTAATGCATATTTAGGTAAAAATAATGTGCACTCTATATTGAATTAAATTTAAACCACTTCAAATTTTTAAGTTTTTAAGTAAAAATATTGCATCTTCAACAAGATAGATGAATATTTATCCAAATAGTTACATTTTCACCCAAAAAGATTATTTTTCTACCAAAAAGACGATTTTTCAATAAAATACATGAATTCTCAACAAATAGTTAATTTTTGAACTAAAAAAGATCAGTTTTCAACCAAAAATGAAATAGTCAAATTTTAAGTGAAAAAAAATTATTTTCCACAAAAACGATGAATTTTCAACTAAAATTGAATATTTAACTGGAATACTTGAATTTTCAAGCAAAAAGATTAATTTTCTACCAAAAAAGACGATTTTTGTTCAAGAAATACATGAATTTGCAAGGAAATAGTTGAAATTTTTAACCAAATAGTTGAATTTTGAACTAAAAAAGATCAGTTTTAAACGAAAAATGGTATAGTTAAATTGTAAGTTAAAAAAATTTACTTTCCACAAAAAAAAAGAAATTTTCAACTACAATTATGAATATTTAACCGGAATACTTGAATTTTCAACCAAACAGATGAATATTTCCAAGGAAAAAGATTAATTCTCAAGAAAAAAGATTAATTTTCTAACCAAAAAGAAGATTTTTCAGACAAAATACATGATTTTTCAATAAAATAGTTGAAATTTTCAACCAAATAGTTGAATTTTGAACTAAAAAATATCGGGTTTCAACCAAAAATCGAATAGTTAAATTTTAGGTAAAAAAAATTTATTTTCCGCAAAAAAGACAAATTTTCAACCAAAAAGATGAATTTTCAACTAAAATTATGAATATTTAACTGGAATACTTGAATTTTCAACCAAAAAGATGAATTTCCAAGCAAAAAGATTAATTCTCAAACGAAGAGATCATTTTTGACCAAAAAAGACGTTTTTTCAACAAATACATGACTTTTCAACGAAATAGTTGAAATTTTTAACCAAATAGTTCAACTTTGAACTAAAAAAGATCAGTTTTAAATCAAAAATGGAATAGTTAAATTTTAAGTTGAAAAAATTTATTTTCCACAAAAAAAGACAAATTTTCAACCAAAAAGATGAATTTTCAACTAACATTATGAATATTTAACTGGAATACTTCAATTTTCAACAAAAAAGATAAATTACCAACCAAAAAAATTAACTCTCAAACGAAGAGATTATTTTCTACAAAAAAAGACGCTTTTTTCAACAAAATACATGAATTTTCAATGAGACAGTTGAAATTTGTAACCAAATAGTTGAATTTTGAACTAAAAAAGATCAGTTTTAAATCAAAAATAGAGTAGTTAAATTTTAAGTTAAACAAATTTATTTTCCACCAAAAAAAAACAATTTTTCAACCAAAAGATGAATTTTCAACTACAATTATGAATATTTAAGTGGAATACTTCAATTTTCAATCAAAAAGGTATATTTTCAATCAAAAAGATGAATTTTCAATCAAAAAGTTGAATTTCCAAGCAAAAAGATGAATTTTCAAGCAAAAAGATTAATTTTCTACCCAAAAAGACGATTATTTCAACAAAATACATGAAATTCAACAAAATAGTTGAAATTTTCAACCAAATAGTTGAATTGTGAAGTAAAAAAGATCAGTTTTAAACCAAAAATAGAGTAGTTAAATTTTAAGTTAACAAATTTTATTTTGCACAAAAAAAACAACAATTTTTTAACCAAAAAATGAATTTTCTAATACAATTATGAATATTTAACTGAAATACTCGAATTTTTAACCAAAAAGGTGAATTTTCTACTACAATTATGAATATTTAACTGAAATACTTGAATTTTTAACCAAAAAGGTGAATTTTCAAGCAAAAAGATTAATTTTCTAACAAAAAAGACGCTTTTTCAACAAAATACATGAATTTTCAACGAAATAGTTGAAATTTTTAACCAAATAGTTGCATTTTGAACTAAAAAGATCAGTTTTAAACCAAAAATGGTATAGTTAAATTTTAAGTTAAAAAAAATTATTTATCAAAAAAAGACAACTTTTCAACCAAAAGGTGAATTTTCAACTACAATTATGAATATTTAACTGGAATACTGGATTTTTCAACCAAAAAGATGAATTTTCAAGCAAAAACATGACGTTTAAAGCGTTATTTTCTACCAAAAAAAAGACGAATTTTGCAACAAAATACATACATTTTCAACGAAATAGTTGAAATTTAAGATAAAAAAGATCAATTTTCAACCAAAAAAGTTTTCAAATAGAACGATAAATCTTTAACTGGAATACTTAAATTTTCAACCAAAAATATAAATTTTCAAAGTAGAAGATTAATTTTCTACCAAAAAAGACGATTGTTACAACAAAATACATGAATTTTCAACGAAATAGTTGAAATTGTCAACGAAATAGTTGATTTTTGAGATAAAAAAGATCAATTTCCAACCAACAAAATTTTCAAATAGAATGATGAATCTTTAACTGGAATACTTGAATTTTCAACCAAAAAAATGAATTTCCAAAGTAGAAGATTAATTTTCTACTAAAAAGACGAATTTTCAATAAACTACATGAATTTTCAACCAAATAGCTCAGTTTTAAACTAAAAAAGAGAAATTTTCAGTTCAACCAAGCACTTGAATTTTCAATTAAAAAGATTTTTTTTTACCAAAAGGACGAATTTTGAAGTAAAAACGATCAATTTTCAAACAAAAATGGAATACCTAACTTTTCAGTTAAAAAAAAATTAATTTTCAACTAAACTGATGAATTCTCAACTGGATTGATTAATTTCCAACTGAAATAGTTGCATTTTAAACCAAAAAGATGAATTTTTAACTAAAATGATGCATCTTTAACTGGAATAGTGGAATTTAGAACCAAAAAGAGGAATTTACATCCAAGAAGATTAATTTTATACCAAAAAAGACGAATTTTCAACTGAAAAAGATAAATTTTCAACAAAAAATGGAATAATTTTCAGTTTACAAACATTAATTTCAACCATAAAAAATGAATTCTCAACAAAATAGTTAAATTTTTCCAACAAAGTGATGAATTTTCAACTAAAATTATGAATCCACCACTGGAATAGTTGAATTTTAAATAATAATTTAATAAAAATAAATCAATTTTAATTTAATAAAATAACAAGTTTCAACAAAACGGTTGAATCTTTAACCACTAAATGATTTTTAACAAAGAAAATAGTAGCATTACTGTAATTTTTTTTTTTAATATTAGCAAAATAGTCGCATCGTAAAAAAAAAAAGAGTTCAAAAATTTCAATACTGGCGTGAGTTCGAGGCCTTTCTTTTTATATAACGTATAATAATTACCAATCGTGAATTCTGGAGATTGGAAATCGACACATTTGATTGAATACAACATTGGAATTCTATTATCCAATGGTCTGATTAATCCTTTTACTGCTAATTCATAAGCAGCCTGGCTTTGGATATCGATTCCGCAAACTCTGAAATTCAAAAGAATAATTAAAAATTTATCGGTATTACAAGTAAGGATTCGAAAAAAAGGCTTGATCTTTTTTCTAAAGTGGGTCTCATACAAATTGTTCCTTTTGGTGTCAAAATATACCCTGCATTTTTGCAGAATTTAATAAAAATAATTTAATAAATTAATAATAATTTAATATAAACACCTCTTACGATCTTTAATCCTCTCACACCCATTTTTGCAAAAATTGCTTATTTTGTTTTAATTTCCTTTGTAAATGGCAGTTTTCACTGCTCAAAATTATCTCAAATCAGGGGAAATTGGATGATTTTCCACGAAAATTTCCTATCATAAGAGGTGAATTTTCCACAAAAAAGATCATCTTCAACCAAGCAAGATGAGTTTTCAACCAAATGGTTGAATTTTCAACAAAAAATGGTCACAAAATAGTTGAACTTTCATGACAAAAGATGAATTTTCAACAAAATAGTTGAATTTTCCACCTACAGTGATGAATTTTCAACCAAAAAATTCCTTTTCTACCAAGAAAGATGAATTTTTTTAATCCAAAAAGGTTAAATTTTCAACAAAAACTGTAATAGTTCACATTTCAGCCAAAAAAAGATTTTAATTTGAAATAAAAAAGTTATTTCAACTAAAAAATTCGAATTTTAAGAAAAAATACATGAATTTTCAGTTTAAAAAATTAATTTTCAACCAAAAAGATGAATCTTCAATAAAAAAAGATCAATTCTAAAAAAAATAATTGACGCTTCAACCAAATAAGACTTCAATTAAAAAGAACAGTTATTTCAATCAAAGAATATGAATTTTCAACCAAAAAAAATCTACCAAAAGAAGTCAATTTTTAACCTACAAAGACGAATTTTCAAACTGAAAAAAATGTTAAAGTCAGTTGAATTTTCAACAAAAAAGTCCCTTTTCAACCAAGAAAGATGAATTTTCAATCCAAAAAGGATGAATTCTCAACGAAAAATATAACGGATGACATTTCGAGCAAAAAAGATTTTAATTTAAAATTAAAAAAACAGTTATTTCAAGCAAAAAATACGAAATTTGAACAAAATACATGAATTTTCAGTTTGAAAAATTAATTTCCAACCAAAGAAAAATGAATTTTTAATAAAATTTAAAAAAAATTTAAACCAAAGAGACGAAACCTCAATCCAAAAAGGATTAATTCTCAAACAAAAAATAATAGTTGACATTTCAACCGAAAAAATTCAATTTTAAATAAAAAACAGTTATTTCAATAAAAAAAACGAATTTTCAACAAAAAAATTGTAACAAAATAGTTGAATTTTCAACAACTACAAAAAAAAAACAAATTTAGAAGTCAGTTGAATTTTTAGCTAGAAAAGTTGAATTCTCAACAAAAAAGTTCCTTTTCAACCAAGAAAGATGAATTTTTTAATCCAAAAAGGTTAAATTTTCAACAAAAAATGTAATATTTGACATTTAAGCCAAATAAGATTTTAATTTGAAATAAAAAAGTTATTTCAACTAAAAAATACGAATTTTTAACAAAATACATGAATTTTCAACCAAAAAAATCTACCAAAAGAGGTGAATTTTTAATCTACAAAGATGAATTTTCAACCTGAAAAAACTATAACTAAATATAACAGATGACATTTCGAGCAAAAAAGATTTTAATTTTAAATAAAGAAACAGGTATTTCAACCAAAAAATAAGAAATTTTAGCAAAATACATGAATTATCAGTTTAAAAAATTAATTTTAATAAAAAAAGCTACAAAAAAAAAACAACGAATTTTTGATAAAATAGTAAAATTGTAAGCCAAAGAGACGAAACTTCAATCTAAAAAGGATTAATTCTCAAACAAAAAATAATAGCTGACATTTCAACAAAAAATATTCAATTTTAAATAAAAACGGTTCTTTCAATAAAAAAATACAAATTTTCAACAACAAAATTGAGTTTTCAAGCTGAAAAAAAAGTTAGAAAACAGTTGAATTTTCAACAAAAAAGTTAATTTTCGACCAAGAAAGATGAAATATCAACAAAAATGTTAATTTTCAACAAAGAATGATAAATTTTCCACAAAAAAGTTCATTTTCGACCAAGAAAGATGAAATATAAAAAAAAATGTTAATTTTCAACAAAGAATGATGAATTTTCAATCAAATAGTTGAACTAATAAGCAAATAAGATGAATTGTCAACAAAATATTTGATTTTCCAACAAAATAATTAAATTTGCAGTCAAATAGTAGAATTTTTAAACAGTACAGTAACGCTATTTTTAAACTTTTCAAGCAAAAAAGGCAAATTTCTTAAAAGACAGTCAATTTTCAATCAGAGCACATGAATTTTTAACAAAAAAGTTAATTTTTAACTAAGAAAAATGACTTTTTTACCAGAAAAGATAAATGTTTAAGGCAAAAGGAAGATTTTTTTGATCAAGAAGACGAATTTTCAAGAAAACAGTTGAATTTTCGACCAAAAACAATGACTTTTCGACAAGATAGTTGATTTTTTTACAGAATAATAAAATTTCCAAGAAAATAGTTGAATTTTTAATCAAATAGTCCAATTTTCAACCTACAAAGATAAATTAACAAAAAAAATTTAATTTTAACCGAAAACTAAATAGTTGATTTTTCAACAAAATAATTAAATTGTTAGCCAAAGAGGAGAATATTTAACAAGTACAATAACACTATTTTAAAAATTTTTAAGCAAAAAAGTCGACTTTTTTAAAAGATAGTTCCATTTTGAATCCGAGAACTTGAATTTTTAACAAAAAAGTTAATTTGTAGCCAAGAAAGGTGAATTTTCAGTGTAAAAGCACGAACTTTTTACCCAAAAAGACGAATGTTGAACAAAACAATTAAATTTTCAAGAAAAAAGTTGAATTTTTAATCAAATAAATAGTCGAATTTTCAACCTACAAAGATGAATGTTCAACCAAATGGTCGAATTTTCAAACAAAAAATATTAAACTTTAACCGGCAACCAAATAGTTGATTTTTAAAGCAAACAGGTTTTTTTAGAAGATACTTGAATTTTCAACAAAAAAGTTAATTTTTAATAAAAAAGATGATTTTTCAACAAAATAATCAAATTTTTAACCAAATAGTAGAATTTTCAATCAAATAGTAAAATTTTTAACCAGAAGAGATGAATTCTGAACAAAAATATAGTAGTAGGCCTTTCAACCAAAAATAATTATCCTACACCCAAAAATTTAACAAAAAATTAGTTTTTCTTATTGGTTTACTATTGAACTTTAATCAAATAGTCCAATTTTCAACCTACAAAGATAAATTTTCAAACAAAAAATATTTAACTTTAACCGAAAACTAAATAGTTGATTTTTCAATAAAATAATTAAATTGTCAGCCAACGAGTAGAATATTTAACCAGTACAATAACACTAGTTTGAAAATTTTAAGCAAAAAAGTCGACTTTTTTGAAAGACAGTTCAATTTTCAATGCGAGAACTTGAATTTTTAAGAAAAACGTGAATTTGTAGCCAAAGGTGAATTTTCAGTGCAAAAGCACGAACTTTTTACCCAAAAAGACGAATGTTCAACGAAACAGTTGAATTAGCGATAAAAAACTATGACTTTTTAAGAAAATCGTTGAATGTTTAACAAAATAATTAATTTCTAAAGAAAATAGTTGAATTTTTAATGAAATAAAGTCGAATTTTCAAACAAAAAATATTAAACTTTAACCGGAAACCACATAGTTGATTTTTAAAGCAAAAAGAAGATTTTTTTAGAAGATACTTGAATTTTCAACAAAAAAGTTAATTTTCAATCAAGAAAGATGAATTTTCAACAAAATAATTAAATTTTTAACCAAATAGTAGAATTTTCAATCAAATAGTAGAATTTTTAACCACAAGAGGTGAATTCTGAACAAAAATATAGTAGTAGAGCTTTCAACCAAAAATAATTATCCTACACCCAAAAATTTAACAAAAAATTTGATTTTCTTATTGGTTTACTATTAATTAAGTCCGCATTTAAGCGAAAAAAACGAGAAAAGAAGAAAGTTTCTTGAAAACAAGTGAAAAAAAAAGAATTCTGTAAAAAAAAAGCGGAAAAGATGGAAATAGTGGGAAGTGTGTGAAGTCTCTAATGGATTATTTTACTTTACAAATTTATTTTAGAGTTTTGTATTCCCAAGTAAAATAATCTATGAACAGTGGTAATTAAAATAAGAATTTTTTAGGTGCAAAAATGGGTCCGACAAACCCCTAAATATGTTGTTTTGAATTCAGCCTAAATTCAGGGGACATTTTGACACCAAAAGGAAAATTTTTTAGGGAAGTTATTTCAGAAAATAAAATAAATCCTCGTTTGGACCACCCTAATGATTAAAATTTAAAAAGTTAAATTAAAAGTGAAATTTAATTATTATTAATTAATAGAAACATACTCAAACATTTTCTTCTGATGAGAGGATTGCATTGCAGCGCAAACTCTGTCGATGTGACTTCTTCTCAAAAATTGATAAGTAGATTTTTCGACTATTTTCCCGGTTATAAAATGATTATCAGTTGCTTTTCCCAAAATTCCTTTTACTCTGTAAAATCTCGTTGGGGCAGCACGTTTTATTTTGTGGATTAGTTTAGAACCCTCGTTGACTCCACAAACTACAACTCCAGTAGTGTCTTGGTATAAGTGGTTTGTCCAATTCATTTTAAAATCTTGTGGTTGATATCGAGGCCCAACCACGAGGATATTATCTGCGAAACTTGGTCGCACTGAGACTGTTAATTGCTTGTTGGTTTGGCCCTCGATTAAAACGTAGGGATCTGGTGGTCGAACTTTCATTGCATTTAAATCTAGAAATTCAGAAAAAAATTATTTTAACAAAAATTCCTCCCTTCCAACTTAATAGAAAAGATAAAAAACAAAAAATCCCTCCTCGAAATTCAGAAAAAAATTGAAAACAAAAATGTAGTCCCTCCCAACTCGATAAAAATGATAAAAACAAAATGATTCCCACTTTCAATTCAGAAAAAATATATAAACCAAAAATTCCTCCCTTCAAACTCAAGAGAAATCTAAGAACAAAAAATTCCCCTATACAATTAAAAAAAAATTAAAAATTCAGAAAAAAAATTATAAACAAAAATTCCTCCCTTCTAACTCAATAGAAAAGATAAAAAACAAAAAAACCTCCTCAAAAAGTAGAAAAAAAAAATTGTAAACAAAAATTTAGTCCCTTCTAACTCGATAAAAATGATAAAAACAAAAAGATTCCCACTTTCAATTCAGAAAAAATATATAAACCAAAAATCCCTCCTTTCAAAATCAAGAGAAATGTAAAAACAAAAAATTCCCACTTACAATAGAAAAAAATTAAAAATTCAGAAAAAAAATTATAAACAAATATTCCTCCCTTCCAACTCAATAGAAAAGATAAAAAACAAAAAATCTCTCCTCGAAATTCAGAAAAAAAATTGAAAACAAAAATGTAGTCCCTTCCATCTCGATAAAAATGTTAAAAAAAAAAAAAGATTCCCTCTTTCCATTCAGAAAAAATATATAAACCAAAAATCCCTTCCTTCAAACTCAAGAGAAATGTAAATACAAAAAATTCCCCCTTACAATTGAAAAAAAAAATTAAAAATTGAGACAAAAATTAGAAACCAAAATTTAGTCGCTTGCAACTCGATAAAAATGTTAAAAACAAAAAGATTCCCTCCTTCAATTCAGAAAAAATATATAAACCAAAAATCCCTCCCTTCAAACTCAAGAGAAATCTAAATACAAAAAAAGCCCCCTTACAATTGAAAAAAAATTAAAAATTCAGAAAAAAATTATAAGCAAAAATTCCTCCCTTCCAACTCAATAGAAAACATTAAAAACAAAAAATCCTCCCCAAAATTGAGAAAAAAATTAAAAAACAAAAATTCCTTCCTTCCAACTCAATATAAAAGATTAAAAAATAAAAGATCCCTCCTCAAAATTGAGAAAAAAATTAAAAACCAAAATTTAGTCCCTTCCAACTCGACAAAAATGTTAAAAACAAAAAGATTCCCGCTTGCAATTCAGAAAAAATATATAAACCAAAAATCCCTCCCTTCAAACTCAAGAGAAATGTGAAAACAAAAAATTCCCCCTTACAATTTAAAAAAGATTAAAAATTCAGAAAAAAAATTATAAACAAAAATTCCTCCCTTCCAACTCAATAGAAAAGATAAAAAACAAAAAGTCCCTCCTCAAAATTTAGAAAAAAAAATTGAAACAAAAAATTTAGTCCCTTCCAACTCCATAAAAATGTTAAAAACAAAAAGATTTCCTCTTTCAATTAAGAAAATAAATATAAACCAAAAATCCCTCCCTTCAAACTCAAGAGAAATGTTAATACAAAAAATGCCCCCTTACAATTAAAAAAAAATTAAAAACCAAATTACTCCATACTAACTAGATCAAAATGTTTAAAAAAAATAGATTCCCTCATCCAAATAGAAAAAAAATGTAAACTAAAAATACCTCCCTTACAAATCAATAGAATTAAAAAAAAATAACCCTTATTAAAATTTAGAAACAAATTAAAAGGTAAAATTTACCCCCTTCCAACTCGATAAAAATGTTAAAAATAAAAATATTCCCTGGTCCAAATCGGAAAAAAGTAAAGACAAAAAATTCCTGCCTTCTAACTCACTCGAAATGTTAGAAAAAAAAAGTTTCCTCGTTCAATTTAGAACAAAATCATAAGCCAAAAAATCCTACCTTCCAACTCAGCAAAAATTTACACAATTAAAAATGTTAAAAACAAAATGATTACCTCTTCCCATTAAAAAAAATATAGAAACCAAAAATTTCTCCTTCCCAACTTAATAAAATAGTTTAAAACAAAAAATCCACCCTTAAAATTTAGAAAAAAAATTAAAGCCACAATTGACTCGCATCCAATACAATACAAATTCAAAAAACAACAAAATTGCTTCTTTTTCAATTCAGAAAAAAGGTGATATCGAGAATTTCCAACTCTCAAACTCAATAAAAATGTTAAAAACGAAAAAGAAACCCTCTTTCGATCCAAAAATTATCAAGCAAAAATCGACCCCTTCCAAAGCAAGAGAAAAGTTAAAAACGAAAAATTCAGTCCCTTCCATCTCGATAAAAATGTTAAAAACAAAAAGAAATTCAAAACTTGATTCAGAAAAAAATATAAACCCCTTATAATTAAAAAAATTAAAAACCAAATTACTCCCTACCAACTAGATCAAAATGTTTAAAAAAAAAATTTAAAGGCAAAATTTCTAACCTTCTAACTCAATAAAAATGTTAAAAACAAAAATATTCCCTCGTCCAAATCGGAAAAAAGTTATAACAAAAAATTCCTCCCTTCTACTCAATCGAAATGTTAAAAAAAAAAAAATTCCCTCGTTCAATTTAGAAAGAAATTATAAGCCATAAAATCCTCCCTTCCAACTCAGTAAAAATGTACACAATAAAAAATGTCCCTTTTTTGAATAGAGACAAAAGTTAGTAACGTAAATTTACAAGCTTCTAATTCAATACAAATGTTGAAAACAAAAAAGAAACCCTCTGTCGATCCAGAAAAAAATTACGAACTAATAATTCCTCCCGTCCAACTCAATAAAAATGTTCAAAATAAAAAATTCCTTTTTTTTCAATTCAGAAAAAAAGTATCAAGCAAAAATCAAACCCTTCCAACTCAATAGAAAAGTTGAAAAAAATCACATCAACTTTAGAAAAAAATTAAAAACCAAAAATGTTAAAAAATGATAAAAACAAAAATATTCCCTCGTTTAAATCAGAAAAAATTAAAACAAAAAAATCCTCCCTTCTAACTCAATAGAACTGTTAAAAACAAAAAAATTCCCTCGTTTAATTCAGAATAAAATTATAAGCCAAAACATCCTCCCTTCACTAAAAAAAATATATATAAACAAAAAATGTCTCCTTTTCAAATTAATAAAACAGCTAAAAACAAAAAAATCCACCCTTAAAATATAGAGAAAAAAAATAAAAGCCACAATTTACTCGAATACAATGCAAATGTAAAAAATAACAAAATTCCTTCTTTCAATTCAAAAAAAGGTAAAAACAAAAAATTCCAACCCTAAAACTCAATAAAAATGTTAAAAACAAAAAGAAACCCTCTTTCGATTCAGAAAAAAATTACAAACCAATAATTCCTCCCTTCCAACTCAATAAAAATGTTCAAAATATAAAATGTCTCTTTTTCACTTCATAAAAAAATTATAAATAAAAAATCCCTCCCTTCCAACTCAGTAGAAAAGTTAAAAAAAAATCACCTAATAAAATTTAGAAAAAAATTTAAAGCCAAAATGTACTCCCTTTTAATTCTATTCAAATGTTAAAATCAAAATGATTCCTTTGTCCAAATTGTAAAAACAAGTTTAAACCAAAAATTCCACCCTTCCAACTCAATAGACATGTCAAAAATAACAAAATTCCCTTTTCAATTCAGGAAAATGGTAAAAACGACCATTACCAACCCTCTAACTCAATAAAAATTTTAAAAACAAGATTCTCTCTTTCGATTCAGAAAAAAATTATTTAAAAAATTTCTCAATTTCAACTCAATAGAAATAATCTTAAATTCCCTCTTTCAATTTAGAAAAAAAGGTAATAACTAAAAATTCCAACTTTTTAACTCAATAAAAATGTTTAAAACAAAAAGATTTCCTTATTCAATCCAGATAAAAAGGCAATAAACTGAATTTCCGTTTCTACCGGCTCATTAAAAAATGAAATTTTAATAATTAATCAATAAATAATTGTTCCAACATTCAAAATTGTTTCAAACTGAACATTTTTAACATTAGAATAGTGAAATTCAAATATTTTGTCTACTGGAATCCTCTAAATTAAAACTTTTGTAGTATAAATCGTTCAGAATTATAATACTTTTCAGATTGTGATTTATACTTTATAAATTTAAAAAAATCAAGAATACCCCCTACCAATTCTAAAAAAATTGAAGAAAAATAATGAAAATTCAACATTTTCTACCATTCAACTCAATAGAAACGTTAAAAAAAATCGCCTTCAAATTAAAAAAAAAATTAAAGTGGTAAAACCCAAAATGTCTAACCTTCTAACTCAATAAAAATGTTAAAAACAAAAAGATTTGCTCCTCCAATTCAGAAAAAAATTATAAACTAAAAATCCCTCCCTTCAAACAATGTTAAAAACAAAAATATTCCCGCAACAAAATTGGAAAAAAGTTTAAACCAAAAATCCCTCCCTTCCAACTCAATAGAAAAGTTAAAAACATAAAATTGCCTTTTTCAAATCAGAAAAAATGATCGAAATCGAAGATTCTGGATTTTTATCAACTGTGAATATAAATTAATTAATGATTTTTAAAATTGAACTGTACTTTCAGGATTAAAAAGTGAATAATAATTGATTTTACAAGACGATTCGGAATCAGTTCACAATTTTAGAATTTCCAGATTTTAACGTAAAAATTAAATACTGTTTCAATTGAAAAGTCTTATGAATTAAACAAACTTTAACGTCCAATTGAAACTTTATAAACTATTTTCAATTTTAAAATAACTTCAAAATAATATATTCATAATCAAAGTCTGTTATTACATTTCAAATATTATTTCAGTCTAAAATGTTCAATTTTTAAACCATTCGATTTGAAATTTTTTAATTGAGAAAAAGAAAAATTACTTAATATGTATTTAGGAATATCTGACTGGTCATTTGAAATCAGTCATTATAAATCAAATATTCAAAACTAAAAACAAAAAAACTAAATTTTGAACGTTACATTTTTAATTGTTCTATTTAAAAAAACTTAATTTGTAAGTGAAATTGTTGAATTTTCATGTATAAATAACAATTGAAACCCTATTATTCTTAGAAAAAGTTCGAGTAAGTTGAAGAGATTTTAAGAAGTTTTGAAAAAATATAAAATTATTAAAAAATTTGAAATGATTTCAAATAATTTCAACAAAGTGTCTAAGTGTACCAAAAAATCCGACTATTCGCACCAAAATTTCAGTGTCAATAGCCCACGCCCTAATTTAAAACAAAATATAGATTTTTGCAGACTTCAAACAAAAAATTTAGAAGCTTTTTAAAAAATGCGAAAGGCTTAAAAATTAAAAATAATTTTTTATTTTGAAAAATTAATTTCAAGAGAATATTTAAAAAGATTTGGAAAGATTAAAAAAATTGTCAAAAATGAATGTGGAAGATTTTAAGGAATTTTTTTTTATTTGGCAGGATTTTAAAAGAATTTTAGGAAAAATTCCAATTATTTTAAAAGATGTTTAGAAGTTCTGAAAAAATGTCAAATATAATGTCTAGTCAAATCCTAGACGAAAATTCCCTGACAATTCCAGGTTTTTTACAGGTATCTCAAGTTTTTTCCAGGTATAATTTTTCACAGTACGGATTACAAGATATTCTTAAATATATAAGCATAATTGATTAATTAAATAATACTAAAAACATAACAATTAATTTCTTGAATTTTTCTCTGAAGTACCAAATTAATGAATTTCAACTAAAAAAGATCAATTTTCAACCAAATAATTGAATCTTGAACTAAAAAAGATCACTTTTCAACCAAAAATGAAATAGTTAAATTTTCAGTCAAAATAATTAATTTCCTACCAAAAAAACAACATATTTTCTACGATAGATAAATTTTAAACCAAAAACATGAATTTTTAACAAGAGTTTAACTTCCAATCAAGTAGTTTTACTTCCAACCAAAAAGATCAATATTCAAATAAAATGATGAATAGTTAACTGGAATACTTCAATTTTCGATATAAAAGATGAATTTTTAAATAAGAAGATTAATTTTTTACCAAAAAAGACCATTTTTCAACAAAATACATGAATTTTCAACGAAATAGTTGAATTTAGAACTACAAAAGATCAATTTTTAACTGTGAATGGAATATGTAAATTTTCAGTTAAAAAAATTAATTTTCAACAACAAAAAAAAGAATTTTGAAGAAAATAGTTAAATTTTCAATCAAAGTGATGAATTTCCAACTAAAATGATGAATCTTTCACTGGAATAGTTAAATTTTCAATTAAAGAATAATAATTTTCAAACAAAAAAACTAATTTATAAAAAACAGTTACATTTTTAAACAAAGTGATGAATTTTCAACTAAAATGATGAGTCTTGAATTGCAATAGTAGAATTTTCAACAAAAAAGATAAACTTTCAAAAAAAATGATGAATATTTAATTGGAATATTTGAATTTTCGACGAAAAAAAGATAAATTGTCCCCAAAAAATTGAATAGTAAAATTTTCAGTTAAAAACACTAATGTTCAGCCAAAGAGATGAATTTCCAACTAAAATGATGGAATATTCAATTGGAATAGTTATTTACATTTTCAGTGTAAAAAAAATTTAATTAAAAAAAAAACTATTTTTCAGCAAAATTGTTAAATTTTCAACCAAAGATGAATTTTCAATTAAAATGATGAACCTTCAACCAAAAAAATTAATTGTTTACAAACGAGTTTAACTTTCAACCAAGTAATCAAATTTTCATTCCAGAAAAGATGAATTCTGAACGAAAATTGTAGTAGTTCATATTTCAACCAAAAAAGATTTTAATTTTTAATCAAAAACAGTTGAATCCAAGCAAAAAAGACGATTTCTCAATATAAGTTGAATTTTTAATCATGAAAGATTTTTCTGTCAAGAGAGAGAAAATATTGCAAACAAACTGGTGAATTTTCAACAAAATACATGCATTTTTAACCAAATACTTGAATTTTCAACTGATATCGGTCAGTTTTTAACCAAAAATAGAATGGTTAAATTTTCAGTTAAAAAAATTAATTTCAAACCAAGGAAAACACGAATTTTCAAGAAATAAGTTGAATACAGTAATATAAAGTTACAAGTGAAGAAACATTTTTATTCAATTTTATATTGTAATTTAAACAAAAAATTAAATATGCTCGCAAAAAAATTCCCTGACTTTACAAAAAAATCCCTGATATTTCCAGGGTTTTCCAGGTATATTAATCTGGTAAAAACTAATTTAAAATGGAAAAAAATGTAAAACAACCTGTAGATTTTTCAAGATTTTGAAATAAAATTTTGAAGCATTTTAAGGATTTTTAAACTATTTAAAATAAAAGAATTTAACTTTTAATTTAAGACGTGTTAAGCTTATAAAAAATGTAACTGTTCAATGTTTAATATTTCTAGCTTAAAATTGCTTAAAATGATATAAATTAAAAAATTTCAATTCAATGATTGATTCTTTAATTTAGAGCATTGAACATGATAACGTGGATTTATATTTTTGGAACTGAATCTGCATTTTTGAATTCTACAATATAAAAGTTTAAAATTTTAATTTGGCAGATTAACTACATTTAATTTAAAATTGTTCAGTTGAAAAGTCTTAGTAGCTTCCATTGTATGCATGTAAATTATTGAGCATTTGAATACAACATTTTTGAATTAAAAAACTTTTGAACTTCAATGTTAAAAGTTTAAAATTCAAGAGTTCCACTCTGGGCGCTTTAATTTGCAGCTCAATTTTTATTACTTCAAATGCAAAAATTTTTAGCTTTAGAATTCGAATGTTTTAATTTCATTGACCGTGAAAAATGTTTGCGAACCGGGAAAGGACCGGGAATTTTTTTGTAATTAAAACGGCCACCCTGCCTTCGAATCTTTTAAAATACCTTAAAATATTTAAAATCCTTTGAAATCTTTTAAAATTCCCTTGAAATTTTCAAAGGTTTTGCAAATTCCTTGGAATTTTGAAAAATACCCTAAAATATTTAAAATCCTTTGGAATCACTTAAAATTGTTCAAATCGGTTAAAAATTCCTTGGGATCTTTCAAACTATCCTAAAATCTTACAAACTCTTTAAAATCTATGGAAATATCCTGAGATATTTTAAAATCTTTAAAATATCTTCAAATTATTAAAATCTGTTAAAAATTCTTTAGAATCTTTAAAATATCCCAAAATATTTAAGATCGTTTGAAATCCCACTAAATTACTGAAATCAATTAATAATTCCTTGGATTCTTCAAAAATACCCTAATATATTTAAAAATTTATTCGAATACTATACAATTATTGAAATCTATTCAAAACTCCTTTGAATCTTTCAAAATACCATTAAATATTTCAAATTCTTTAAAATCTTTTAAAATCCCTTGAAATTTTTC
>CAKNYM010047778.1:82112-93971 GCA_932195095.1 Andricus curvator
TGAAAATTCCTTGGAATACTAAAAAATACCCTAAAATCTTTAAAATCATTTGGAATCCCTTCAAATTATCAAAATCAATTGAGAATTTCTTGGAATTTTCTTAACTATCCTAAAATCTTGAAAATTCTTAAAAATTGTTGGAAACATCTTGAAATATTTGAAATCCTTTGAAACTTTTTAAAGCTCTTGAAAATCCCATGGAATTTTTAAAAATACCCTAAAATATTTAAAATCCTTCGAAATCACTTCAAATTATTAAACTCTGTTACAAATTCCTTGGAATCTTTTAAAATACCCAAAAATATTTAAGATCCTTTGAAATCTTAATAAATTACCGAAAACAATTGAAAAAATTGGTTTCAGTCAAGAGAGAAAAAAAGTTGTAACCAAACTGTTGAATTTTCAAGCAAAAATTAATTTTCAACCAAGCAAATTAATTTTCTTGAAGACAGGGGCTTTTTTCGACAGCTTGTTTAATTCTTTAAATTTTAATTAAAAATAAATAACAATTTTTTTTTATTTGTAAAAGTAGCTGTGTATTACTGGATTCAACTATTTTGTTAAAATTTAGTTTTTATTTGTTGGAAATTAATTTTTTTAACTGGAAAATGTAACTGTACTATTATTAGTTGAAAATTAATCTTTTTTAGTTACAAATTCAAGTATTTGGTTGAAGTTTTTTTCTCTCTTGACTGAAAAATCTATGTTTGTTGAAAATTCTTCTTTTTGATTGAGTTTAATTGTCATTAATTTAAAATTAAATTCCTTTGGGTTGACATATCAACCAATTTTTACAATTGTTTTCAGTAATTTATTAGAATTTCAAAGGATCTTAAATATTTTTGTGTATTTTAAAAGATTCCAAGGAGTTTGTAACAGAATTTAATAATTTGATGTGATTTCGAAGGATTTTAAATATTTCAGGGTATTTTTACAAATTCCATAGAATTTTCAAGAGCTTTAAAAAGTTGCAAATGATTTCGTAGGATTCCAAAGATTTTTAAATATTTCAAGATATTTCCAAAGATTTTTCAGAATTTTATTGGTTTTAGGATAGTTAGAAAGATTCCAAGAAATTCTCAATTGATTTTGATGATTTGAAGGGATTTCAAAGGATTTTAAAGATTTTAAAGGATTTGAAATATTTAAGGGTATTTTAAAAGATGCGAAGTATTTTTGAATAGATTTCAATAATTGTAAGGTATTCCAAAGGAGTTTAAAGATAAAAATGGAAGAATTTTCAATAACGACTTGCTCCAGGCTTCAAAACTGTATAAAAAATCTTTTAAATTAAAAAAATGAACGACTACAAATAAAAATAAATAAAATAAAAATAATTTACCATCTAGTTGCTAAAACAAATATAAATATTTTAAGACAATGATAAAATCGATCTGTTTAAAAATCAAAACAAAAAACTAACCTCTACACAAACTCCAACAAATTGTTCAGAATTTAGAAAAAAGGTAAAAACCAAAATTTCCTTTTTGTCAGCTCCATAAAAATGAAAAAATTTTCAATAATTAATTGCTTCAGCCTTCAAGACTGTATTAAAAATCTTTTAAATTAAAAAATGGACAATTAGAAATTACGATTAAAAAATAAACATTTCTAAAACCAAACGGCTCAGAATTACACAGAAAAAATCCATTAACTAACAGAAAATGGAGTTCAATTTTATTTGAATTAACATAAAATTACAATAATTTAAAACAATGATAAAATCGATTTGTTTAGAAATCAAAACAAAAACTAACCTCTACACAAACTCCAACAAACGGTTCAGAATTTAGAAAAAAGGTGAAAATCAAAATTTTTTTTCTGTCAGCACCATAAAAATGGAAGAATTTTCAATAATTACGTGCTCCGGGCTTCAAAACTGTATTAAAAATTTTTTTAATTAAAAAATGAACGACTAACAATAAAAATTAATAAAATTAATTTACATAATTATTTTAATAATGAAAGAATTTGCAATAATTAATTGCTTCAGCATTCAATGTATTAAAAATCTTGGTTAATTGCACCAAAATCTTTTAAATTAAAAAATGAACGATTAGAAATTAAGATTGAAAAATAAACATTTTAAAAAGTAAACAGTTTTAGAATCAAGGGAAAAATATTTCACCATCCAGTTACTAAAATAAAAGTAGCATTAAACTTTATTTAAATTAAAATCAAATTAAAATAATTTAAAGCATACAATCGATCCGTTTAAAAATCAAAACAAAAACTAACCTCTACACAAATTTCGGCAAATTGTTTCCCGCGTTACCATCAGCGGAATTCTTGCAGGTTTATAAATAACGAAAACTCCGTTCAGCATTTTCCACACCACCCTCGCATCAGTAGTACATGGCATTTTTATGGTTTTTATCAGTTTTTATAACTTTTCAAATAATCCTACATAACCTGTCAATTTTCTTTATCAGGATTTACATTTATTAAAACCTATTAGTAGTCACGAATAATCTGAAAATCGTTTTCAAGTGGTTTCAATAATTCGGATTAAATTGTTAAGACATATTTTTAACTGTCACAATCACATTATTTGGGATTATTAATTATTTACGTTTATTCTCACATGTGTAAACTGTTAAAATCAAGTTAAAACTTGTCTTCAATTTTTGTCGTCTGCTAGATAGTAACCAACCGCTTTGCGCATGCGTTGTACCCATGAGGTATTTGAAATTAGGTGGGAGAAATCCAAGATGTCTGCACGCTGAGGGACATACAATAATACTAAGTGCATGGGACGAAAATTTATTTTTTTAATAACTTGGAAAAGAGGATTTTCCATGACAAACAAAATAGATAAATTTTCATACAAGAAGAATCATTTTCTATAAAAAAAATGAATTTTGAACAACATAGTTCAATTTTCAACTAAAAAGGAAAATTTTTCAAGTAACAAAAAAACGAATTTGCAACAAAATTGTTAGTTTGTCGTCTATAGAAATGAATTTTCAACTAAAAAATGAATTTTCAACCCGAAAGATAAATTTTTAACACAAAATGCAACAGTTAAATTTTCAGTTGAAAAAATTCATTTTTAACGAAACAAAATAGTTAAATTTACAACCGAAGACATGAATTTACAAACAAAAATAATAATATTTTACCTAAAACGATGAATTAAAAAAAAATCAACAACATAGTTGAATTTTCAACTAAAAAAGCTAAATTTTTAACCAAAAATGAAATAGTTTCATTTTCAGCAACAACAAAAATTTTGAACTAAAAAAAATCAATTTTTAACTAAAAATAGAATAGTTTGATTTTCAGTAAAAATAGAAATTTTGAACCGAAAAAAGGAGTTTCGATCAAACAGTTCAATTTTTAACGAAATAAATTAATTATTTTCAACTGAAAAATATACATTTAAAAAAAATTGAATTTAAATATTCAGTTAAAAAAATAATTATCAATTTAAAAAAATAAATTTCAACAAAACTGATAAATTTTCAACAATTTTTAAGCCTTTCGAACAAAAAAAAAAGGAGTTTCAACAATATAGTGGAATTTACAACAACAAAAAATTAATTTTTAACCGAAAAGAAAAACGAAAAAAAAATTGAATTTTGAACAAAAGAAATTCTTTTTCAACCAAAAACATAAATTTTTAACCAAAAAGATTAATTTTCAACGGAAACAGGCAAATTTTCATTATAATACATGAATTTTCAACTAAATAGTTGATTTGTCTATTAAAAAAAGATAAATTTTCAACTAAAAATCGAATATTTATATTTTCACTTAATAATTTTCAACAAAAAAACAACTAATTTTCACCAAAATAGTATTATCAACAAAAACAAAATTAATTTTCAACCAAAAAGATCAATTTTCAACGGAAACAGACGAATTTTCTTTAAGGCCATGTGCCGAGTGGGTCACGTGACCGAATTCCTACCTTACCGACACTTTTTTATTTGTAAACTTATTTTCACACGAATAGACACATCAAGTTGAAAATTTGGGATAATAAATAAGAAGTACTAAGAGAGGTGGGTCTGGTCCTAAATTGTAATAATCATGAAAAAAGCAAAAAAAAATTATTTACAAACAATTTTTTTTTCATAATTATAAAAATTTAGGACTAGACTCACCTTTCTTAGTGCTTCTTATTTATTATCACAAATTTTCAACTCGATGTGGCTATTCGTGTGAAAATAAGTTTACAAATAAAAAAAGCGTCTGTAAGGTAGGAATCCGGTCACGTGACCCACTCGTCACATGGCCTTAAACTACATGAATTTTCAACCAAATGGTTGATTTGTCTACTAAAAAAAGATAAATTTTCAACCAAAAAATTATATTTAAATTTTTATTTAATCAATTTTCAACAAAAAAAACCTAATTTTCACCAAAATAGTTGAATTATCAAAAAAAAAAAATAATTTTTAAACAAAATGATGAATTTTCAAACAAGAAGAATTATTTTCTGCCAAAAAGATGATTTTTCAACTAAAAAAAAATGCATTTATTAACTGAAAGTTTTAGCATAAAAAAAAATTATTAACTGAAAGTTTTAGCATATTATACCAAAGATATTTTTGATTATACCTAAGTTTCAAGTTAAAAAAATTAATTTTAGTTGAAAATTCATCTTTTTGAGAGAAAAGTATTCTTCTTGATTGTAAATTCATTTTGTTGATAAATAGCTTTTTTCCAAGGCCTATTCACTCTCGAATCATGGGTTTCTAACGCTTGAAATGGGTAGGAAATCAATCACAAACAACGCCAAGTTATACGAAATCGTATGAATAACGCATAAAATTTAGAAATCTAATGAAATCATTAGGAATCTTTGTATTGCGTTGAAATCACTAAGCGCAATAAACGAGTCAGTAGGAATCAAGCGAGTTAACGGCGAAGTCAGTAGTTTAAGAACCAGATTAGTGCGTTTAAGAAGTGAGTCAGTTCGATTAAGAAGCGAATCTAAGAGAATCAGGGAGAATGAAGGCGAGCTTAATGAAAATAACGTCAGATAGCGCCGGGTGTTATATTTTCGTTTTTCCTGCATTCTTATTTATTTATATATTATAAATCATTCTATGGATATGTGACAAGTTTAAAGCTTACACTTCCGGTGCGAACGAGAAATAAATAAATATCTTTTTTACTAAAATGACTCAATACTTCTTCAACTGCAATTCTGCATCCCATTCGAGAAGTTCGTTTTTAGTGTTTACATTTTAGACAGTGTGTCTACCCTGCCTGGAAAACCTGGAATTGTCAGGGAATTTTGATATACTTGGAAAAACCTGGAAATGTCAGGGATTTTTTTTTAAAGTCAGAGAATTTTTTCGAGAGCGTGCTTATTTTTTTAAATTTCAATATAAAATTGAATAACAATAATTATTAATTGGTAAACGTAGCTTTATATTACTGTATTGAACTATTTTGTTGAAACGTCGTTTTTTCTTTGTTTGAAATTAATTTTCTTAGCTAAAAGTTTCTCTTTTCTATTTTTGGTTGAAAATTTATCGTTTTTAGTTGAAAATTCAAGTATCTGAATGAAAGTTTATCTATTTATTTTGACAGTTTTTTTTGCAATTCTTTCTCGCTCCTAACTGCAAATTTTTTCTTAGTTGAAAATTAAACTTATGTTGAGAAGTCGTCTTTTTTGGTTGAATTCAACTGTTTTTGATTAAAAATAAAAATCTTTTTTGGATGAAATATCAACTTCTAGATTTTACGTTCAGAATTCATATTTTTTGGAATGCAAAATTAATTACTTGATTGAAAGTTAAACTCTTTTGTTAAAAATTAACTTTTTGGTTAAAGATTCATCATTTGGTTGAAAAATTATCTTTTTGGTTTAAAATTCAAATACTCCAGTTGAAGATTGATTATTTTAGTTGAAAATTAATCACTTTGTTTGAAAATTTAAATAGTTTTTCGGAAAATTAGTCTTTTTTGTTTGAAAATTTGTTCCTTTTATTGGAGGAAAATTAATTTTTTCAACTAAAAATTAATTTTTTCAACTGAAAATTTAACTATTCCATTTTTTGTTGAAAACTGATCTTTTTTTAGTTCAAAATTCAACTATTAAGATGAAAATTAATAATTTTTTGTTAAAAATTCAACTATTTTATTGATAATTCATTATTTTCTTGAAAAATAGTATTTTTTGGTAGACAATTAATGTTTGGTAGAAAATTAATATGTTTGGTTGAAAATTTAAGTATTTAGTTAAAAATTCATCTTTCTTGTTGAAAATGCAATATTTTTACTTGAAAAGTTGAGAATTTTAAGCGGTTCAAATTGAATTTAATATAGTACCCATATTAATTTTACCTAAATATGCACTGAATTTAAAGTATTAGAAGATAAAATAAAAATTTGTTTGAATTATTATCAAATTCATGGACTTTAGGGACAAATTCAAGAAATTATTAATTATTATAAATCCAAAATCACCTATGTATGCTCAATAGCCAATTTGTTAGAAAACAAACTCCTTTCTCTTTTTTCAGAATTAGTGATCATTAAAAAACTCTCAAGAGGCTTTTCATTCTGGAAATTATAATAATAAAATACTTGGAACTTACTCTCACTACTTATTTATTTATTTTCATTAATTAAATCCTACTAAAAATAGTAACAAATTTAATTCACCTTCTCATCGAGAAAGATGTCTGAGATCGAAAGTTAGAGCAACTAACGCTCTGAATAAGGGAAATAACGTAAGTTAGTGCACGGAATCAGTGGAGTCAGTGAAAATAAGGAGTGAGTCGGAGCGAATCAATGCGAGTCAACAGCAATCGTTAGATATACCGTCTTCGTTCCTCGGCATCGTTCGCGGCAGTGCGTACTCTGAATAAATCATAGTATTAACGTCAAGGTTAAAGTAACTATGCGGAGAGTTTGGTATTTACAGTATTACACAAACTGAAATCATATGAAATCTTTTGAATCGCGTGAAATCGTTTGGTTAAGGTTTGTCTGATTCGAGAGTGAATAGGCCTTGCTTTTTTCTGATGAAAACTAATTAAATGAAAATTGATCTTTTTCAATTGAAAAATCAACCATTTGGTTGAAAATTCATGTATTTTAATAAAAATTCGTCTCGTTTCGTTGAAAATTAATATTTTTTGTTAATTAAATGATCTCTTTGGTTGAGAAAAAAAAATTTGGTTAAAACTTCGTTTTTTTTTGCTTGAAAAGAATTTTTTTTTTAGTTGAAAATTATTCTTCTTGTATGAAAATTCATTTTTTTTTGTTAAAAGTTCATTTCTAATGTTTAAAATTGAACTATTAAAAAAATTCTTTTTTTACTAAAAATTAATTTATGGAACAAAAGTAGTACAAAAATTTTCAGTTAAAAAATGCATTTTTTTCAGTTGGAAAATTATTAATCTTCTTGTTTAAAAATTAATTTGGTTGATAATTCATATATTTTGGTGAAAACTAGTCTTTTTAAATTGAAAATTAATTACCGATAAATAAATAAATACCAATTTTATTGAAAATTCTTTTTTTTCTAATTAATTTTCTTAACTGAATATTTAACTATTCCGATTTTTGGTTGAAAATATGTATTTTTAGTTGAAAATTGAACTAAATATTTAGTTGAAATTTTTTTGTTTCGTTTGAAATTTATTATTTTAAGTGAAAATTAAACCATTCCATTTTTTCGTTGAAAATTTATCTTCTTTAGTGGAAAATTTGTCTTTTTTTCTAGAATATTATTCTCCTTCTTTAAAAAGGGTTGAAAATTTACCGATTTTGTTTGAAAATTATTATTGTATGGCCCTCAGCGTGCAGACATCTTGAATTTCCCCCACTCAACCTAAAATACCTATAAGCCTCATTGGCTCTTAATCGCGCTCTTCTTTCAAAATATTAAATATGAAAATTGTCTACAACATAATTATAATAATTGTAAAGTGATTGATCACTAATTTTTTAGAAGTGAAGTCAAATAAGTACTTAACTTTTTATTTTAAAGTATATTTAGTGATAAAATCATTAGTTTTTAAACTTTATATTGTTTATTGGCCATAAAGAATTAATTTTTTATTTAACAATCGCAAAAAAGCGCGCGATCAAGAGCCAATGAGTTTGTCGGTGCGACGCATGCGCAGTCAGAGCATTCATCACGTGCTCTGACACAAATATTTTTTACCATTTTCCCGCAATTTCACTGAAAAGTGAAAACAATCTTAAAAGTGAAATTAAAACTGCGATTGTGATCTCCCAACGATTTTTCTCTTTACTCTTGCTTTTCTTAAAATTCGAATTTATCAAAAAAGCCTAAAATTGGCGAAACTAACCTTAAATTGAGAAAGCGGAATGCAGTTATTTTCGCAATTTTAAATCTTCTTTATCTTGTTTCTTTATCCTAAAAGATGTATTTTGAATCGAAGTTATCATTAAATCTGCCGGAAAATTCATTCGCTGTTGGGTGATTTAAAAATAAACGAAATAAACCGTTAAAAGTGTTGTGATTGACATAACCTGCAAAACTGAAATGTTCGCAGTAATTTCCAGTTTTATACACTTTATCTTTGAATATGCGTTGAACTTTTAACTCCGGAAGATAAAAAATGTGATTCCTCTTATTCCTTTACGTCATAAATCGATTAAGATGATCTCGTTAGTTAAGAAAATGACTCAGAATCCGTTGGGAGTTCGTGCGATGTCTTCCTCCGAAAGTTACGAGGTAAATGTTTATTTATATAATTATAAACAATTCATGTGCTTTAAAAGAAAAACTATTTACTCGAAAATATTTTCTAAGAACTTAAATTTCTTGTTTAATTCTAACGATTATTTATGATTTTTTTCTAAAAAAAATGAGACGTAGACAATTTTTTAATTAGTCTTGATAAGCAATCAAGTTATAAAACTCATTTTCTGATGCTGAGTATATTGTTTAGTGCTTTTTAATAAGCGGTTTTTCGCCATAAAATTTGAAATTCTTCATAAAAAAATTTCCATATATTTTTGCCACTCTGTTCAGGGTGTCTACCCTTCCTGGGAAAACTTCTCTAGAAAATTATTTTTCATATTCATAAAAAGGAGAATAGTTAAACTTTCAGTTGAAAAAATTAATTTTCAACAAGAAAAAGCGGATTTTCAACAAAATAGTTCAATTTTCAACCAAAAAGATGAATTTTTAAACAAGAAGATTAACTTTCAAATAAAAAGATTAATTTTATACAAAAAAATACCATTTTTAACGAAATAGTTGAATTAAAGAAGACAACTTTTCAACCAAATAGTTGAATTTTGAACTAAAAAAATAATAATTTTCTACCGAAAATGGAATAGTAACAATTTTAATTTAAAAAATTAATTTTAAACCAAACATAAGAGTTTTCAACTGAAACAATGCATCTTAAACTGAATAGTTGAATTTCCAAACAAAAAATTTAAATTTCACTAAAAAAAATAAATTGTCAACCAAAACTTAAATAATTAAATTTCAAGTTAAAAAAATTAATGTTTAACCAAACATATGAATTTTCGATTGGAATAAGTTAAATTTTCCATTAAAAAAATTACAAAAAAAAACTAACTTATAAAAAAAACTAAATTTCAAAAAAATAGTTACATTTTCAAACAAGGTGATGAATTTTCAAATAAAATTGTAAATATTTAACAGGAATAGTTGAATTTTAAACCAGATAGATGAATTTTTAACTGAAATTATGAATCTTTAATTAGAATAATTGAATTTTTGACCAAAAAGATTCATTTTCAACCAAGACGATTAATTTCTACCACTAATTACATTTTTAGTCAAAAAATGGATATTCAACCAAAGAGACTAATTTTCAACTAAAATTATGGAATATTCAACTGGGTTAGTTAAATTTTAAGTAAATTTTCAGTTAACAAAAATTAATTTTCAACAAAAAAACGAATTTTTAACAAAATAGTTCAATTTTCCTACAAGGCGATAAATTTTCAACTAAAATTATGAATATTCTACTGGAATAGTTCAATTTTGAACCAAAAAGATGAATTTTCAAAACAAGAAGATTAATTCTTTACCAAAAAAGACGACTTTTTGGACAAAATACATGAATTTTCAAAGAAATAGTTGAATTTCGAAGTGAAAAAGATAAATTTTCAACAAAATACTTGAATTTTGAACTAAAAAAGATCAATTTTCAACCAGACTGATGAATTCTCAACTAAATGAATTAATCTTAAACTGAAAATGTTGAATTTTAATTCAAAATGATGAATCTTTAACTGGAATAGTTGAATTTTAAACAAAAAAATGAATTTTGAACTAAAATGATGTATCTTCAACTGGAATAGTATAGTGTATAAAAATGCTATAGTTAGAAAATTATTTAAAAAAAAAGGAAATTTTCAACAAAATCAGGAAATTTTCAATCATTTCCAAACAAGAAGGATAATATTCTACCAAAAAAAGACAAATTTTCAACACAATACTTGGAATTTCAGCCATGTAGTTGAATCTTCATCTAAAAAAGATAAATATTTAACCAAAAATGGAACAGTTTAATTTTCAGTAAAAACAAAAATTTTGAACCAAAAAAAAGGAGTTTCAATAAAATAGTTCAATTTTTAGCGAAAGAAATGAATTAATTTCAACTGAAACAGATACATAAAAAAAAAATTGAATTCAAATATTCAGTTAAAAAAATAATTTTCAATTAAAAAAAATAAATTTCAACAAAACTAGTAAATTTTCAACCATTTTTAAGCCTTTTGAGGAAAAAAAGAAGTTTTAACAATATAGTTGAATTTAAAACAAAAAAACAATTAATGTTCAACCGAAAAGATAAATTTCCAAGCAAAAGAAAATCGAAAAAAGTTGAATTTTGAACCAAAGATATCATTTTTCAACCAAAAACATAAATTTTTAACCAAAAAGATTAATTTTCAACGTAAACCGACGACTTTTCATTAAAATACATGAATTTTAAACTAAATAGTTGATTTATCTACTAAAAAAAGATAAATTTTCAACTAAAAATCGAATATTTAAATTTTCACTTAATAATTTTCAACAAAAAAAAGCGAATTTTCACCAAAATAGTATTATTAACAAAAACAAAATTAATTTTCAACCAAAAATGGAATATTTATATTTTCACTTAATAATTTTCAAAAACCAAAAATTAATTTTCACCAAAATAGTATTATTAACAAAAAAAAAATTAATTTTCAACCAAAAAGATGATTTGTCAACTAAAAAAAAAATACATTTATTAACTGAAAGTTTTAGCATAAAAAAAAATTATTAACTGAAAGTTTTAGCATATTATACTTAAGTTTCAAGTTTAAAAAATTAATTTTAGTTGAAAATTAATCTTTCTGGCAGAAAAGTATTCTTCTTGATTGAAAATTAATTTTGTTTTTGTTGATACTTAGTTTTTTTCTGATGAAAATTAATGAAATGAAAATTGATCTTTTTCAGTTGAAAAATCAATCATCTGGTTGAAGATTCATGTATTTTAATAAAAATTTGTCTCTTTTCTTTGAAAATTCATGTTTGGTTGAAAGTTTGTTTGTTTATTTTTAGTTAAAAATTAATTTTTCAAACTAAAAACTTATGTATATACTAAAATTTTCAATTGAAGAATGTACTTTTTTAGTTGAAAATTCATCTTTTTGGTAGAAAAGTATTCTTCTTGATTGTAAATAAATTTTGTTTTTGTTGATAAATAGCTTTTTTCTGATGCAAATTAATGAAATTAAACAAATTCGTCTCTTTTCGTTGAAAATTAATATTTTTGGTTAGAAAATGATCTCTTTGGTTGAGAAAAAAAAAATTTTTGTTAAAACTTCGTTTTTTTTTTTGCTTGAAAAGAAATCTTTTATATTCATAAAAAGGAGAATAGTTAAACTTTCAGTTGAAAAAATTAA
>CAKNYM010047778.1:94371-104693 GCA_932195095.1 Andricus curvator
GGAGATTCAACAATATAGTTGAATTTACAACAAAAACAAAATTAATGTTCAACCGAAAATATAAATTTTCAAGCAAAAGAAAATCGAAAAATAGTTTAATTTTCAACCAAAGAAATCATTTTTCAACCAAAAACATAAATTTTTAACCAAAAAGATTAATTTTCAACGGAAAAAGACGACTTTTCATTAAAATACATGAATTTTAAACTAAATGGTTGATTTTTCTACTAAAAACAGATAAATTATCTACTAAAAATCGAATATTCATATTTTCACTTAATTTAAAAAAAAAATAAAAACTAATTTTCACCAAAATAGTTGAATTATTAACAAAAACAAAATTAATTATCAACCAAAAAGATGAATTTTCAGACAAGAAGAATAATTTTCTACGGAAAAGATGAATTTTCAACTAAAAAAAACATTTAGTAACTGAAAGTTTTAGCATATTATATTTAAGTTTTCCAGTTTAAAAAATTAATTTTCAACAACAAAAATTCAACAAAATAGTTCAATTTTTAACCATTGAAATTAATTTTGAACCAAAATAGATGAATTTTCAAACAAGCGCAGAAGAATTTAAAAAAAAATTATTAAATTTTCAACCAAAGAAATAATTATTCAACCAAAAAGACAAATTTTTAACCAAAAAAATTAATTTTCAACGGAAACAGACGAATTTTCATTAAACTACATGAATTTTCAACCAAATGGTTGATTTGTCTACTAAAAAAAGATAAATTTTCAACCAGAAAATTATTCGAACAGTAATCGGCAATATCTAACATCAAAAATCAATTAATTAATTACCCTGGTCGACAAAATAACAACAATGATCAAAGAGACTAATTTTCAACTCAAATTATGGAATATTCAACTGGGTTAGTTAAATTTTCAGTTAAAAAAAAAAAAAAACTTTTCAAGAAAAAAACGAATTTTTAACCAAATATTTCAATTTTCCTACAAGGCGATACATTTTGAACTAAAACTATGAATCTTCTACTGGAATAGTTGAATCTTAAACCAAACAGATGAATTTCCAAAACAAGAAGATTAATTTTCAAACAAGAAGATTAATTCTTTACCAAAAAAGACGACTTTTCGACAAAATACATGCATTTTCAAAAACAAAAAATTTTCAAAAAAAAATAGCTAGATTTTCCATCAAAGTGATGAATTTTCTAGCAAAAAAAAAAAAGTTTTCAACCAAAGCGACTAATTTTCAACTGAAATGATGGAATATTCAAGTAGAATAGTTAAATTTTCAGTTGAAAAATTAAATTCCAACGAAAGAGATGAAATTTCAACTAAAATGATGGAATATTCAACTTCATTAAGTAAATTTTGTTGGAAAAAATTAATTTTTAAACAAAAAGATATTTCTACTAAACAAGACGAACTTTCAACAAAATACATGAATTTTGTAACTGAAAAAGATCAATTTTCAAACAAAAAAGCAATAGTTAAATTTTCGGTTAAAAGAAATTAATTTGCAACATACCAACAAAAATACTAAAAACAAAATAGTTACATTTTCCAAAATTTTCTGATACTGAGTACATTGTTTAGTGCTTTTTAATAAGATATTTTTCGTAATAAAATTTGAAATTTTTCATTAAAAATTTCCATATGTTTTTGCAACTCTTTTCAGGGTGTCTACCCTTCCTGGAAAACCTAGAATTGTCAGGGAATTCTTATAGGTATAGCTGGAAAATCCCGGAAATGTCGGGTTTTTTTTTAAGCCCGGGGATTTTTTTTAAAGCCCGGGAATTTTTTCGAGAGCGTTCTTGATATATCTTTTTAATTGCAATATAAAATTGAATATCATTGATTCTTAATTTGTAGATGTAGCTTTATATTACTATATTTAACTATTTTATTGAAAATTCGCTTTTTTTTGTTGAAAATTAATTTTTGTAATTGAAAATTTAACTATTCCAGGTGAAACCTAAAATATTTTGTTGAAAATTAGTTCTTTTTTTTAAACTGAAAATGTAACTATTCAATTTTTGACTTTTTGGTGAAAATTCGTCTTTATTGTTGAAAATTCCGCTTTTTGGTTTAAAATTCTTCTACTCCAATAGAAGCTGGTAGAAGATTTATAATTTTTTAGTTGAAAATTACTCACTTTGTTGGAAAATGTAACTACTATTTTGCTTTTAAAATTTGTTGTTTTTTGTTGTTGAAGATTAATTTTTTCAACTGAAAATTTAACAATTCTGTTTTTGGATAAAAATTAAACTACTCGGTTGAAAGTTCAACTCGCTAATTAAAAATTAATTATTTTGGTTGAAGATTTATCATTCTAAATGAAAATTAATCTCTTTAGTTGAAAATTTAACTGCTTTATTGAAAATTCGTTTGTTTTTTTTTTTGTTGGAAAGTTATTTCTTTACTGAAAATTTAACTGTTCCAGGTGATACTTTAACTATTTTGTTAAAAATTAGTTTTTTTTAGTTGAAAATTAGTTTTCTTTTTAACTGAAAATTTAACTATTCAATTTCTGGTTTTTTGGCGAATCCTCATCTTTTTGGTTGAAAATTAATCTTTTTTGTTGAAAATTCCGCTTTTTGGTTGAAAATTATTCTATCCCAATAGAAGCTGGTAGAAGATTCATAATTTTAGTTGAAAATTACTCACTTTGTTGGAAAATGTAACTGCTATTTTGTTTTGAAAATTTGTTGTTTTTTTGTTGTTGAAAATTAAGTTTTTCAACTGAAAATTTAACTATTCTATTTTTTGGTGGAAATTAAACTACTGGGTTGAAAGTTTAACTCTCCTATTGAAAATGAATTATTTTGGTTGAAGATTTATCATTTTAAATGAAAATTCATCTCTTTATTTGAAAATTTAACTATACTTTGTTGAAAATTCTTTTTTTTTTGGTTGGAAAGTAATTTTTTTACTGAAAAATTAACTATTCCAGGTGAAACTTTAACTATTTTGTTCAAAATTAGTTTTTTTTTGTTAACTGAAAATTCAACTATTCTATTTTTGGATAAAAATTAAACTACTGGGTTTAAATTTAAACTCGTTTATTAAAAATTAATTATTTTGGTTGAAGATTCATCATTTTTAATAAAAATTCATCTCTTTAGATGAAAATTTAACTACTTTGTTGAAAATTCGTTTTTTTTCTGGTTGGAAAGTAATTTTTTTACGAAAAATTTAACTATTCCAGGTGAAACTTGAACTATCTTGTTGGAAATTTGTTTTTTTTTTAGTTAAAAATTATTTTTTTAAATGAAAATTTAACTATTCAATTTTTGGTTTTTTAGTGAAAATTCGTCTTTTTGGTCGAAAATTAATATTCTTTGTTAAAAATTCCGCTTTCAATTGAAAATTCATCTCTTTCATTGAAATTTAATTTTTGTAACTGAAAATGTAAATATTACAGTTCAGTGTTCCATAATTTTTGTTGAAAATTAGTCTCTGGTTAAAAATTATTTTTTAAGTTGAAATTTAACTATTCAATTTTTGTTTGAAAATTGATCTGTTTTGGTCGAAAATTAATCTTTTATGTTGAAAATTTCTCTTTTTGGTTTAAAATTCAACTATTCCAGTAGTGGATTCATAATTTTAGTTGAAAATTCATCACTTTGTTGGAAAATGTAACTATTTTGTTTTTAGAATTTTTTGTTGTTTTTGCAAATTAATTTATTTTAACCGAGAATTTAACTATTGCTTTTTGGTATGAAAATTCATCTTTTTCAGTTACAAAATTCATGTATTTTGTTGAAAATCGTCTTGTTTAGTAGAAATATGATCTTTCGTTGGAATTAAATTTTTTCAACTGATAATTGAACTATTTTACTTGAATATTCCATCATTTCAGTTGAAAAATAGTCGCTTTGGTTGAAAATTTTTCTTTTTCGCTTGAAAATTCATCACTTTGTTGGAAAATGTAGCTATATTCTTTTGAAAATTTGTTTTTTTTTTGTGTGGAAAGTTAATTTTTTTTAACCGAAAATTTAACTATGGCTTTTTTCATTGAAAATTGATCTTTTTCAGTTAAAAAATCATATTTTTTGTTGAAAATTCGTCCTGTTTGGTAGAAGTATAATCTTTTTGGTTGAAAATTAATTTTTTATAACAGAAAATTTACTTAATGCAATTGAATATTCCATCATTTTAGTTGAAATTGCATCTCTTTCGTTGAAATTTAATTACGCTTTTAATTTGATAACGCTTTGGTTCAAAATTATTTTTTTTACTGAAAATGTAACTGTTCAATTTTTGGTTGAATGTTTATCTTGTTTGCTTGAAAATTCATGCATTTTTGTGAAAAGTCGTCTTTTTTGGTCGAAAATTAATTTTCTTGGGTGAAAATTATTTTTTTAAATTGAAATTTAACAATTATTCAATTTTTGGTTGAAAATTGATCTGTTTTGGTCGAAATTAATCTTCTTTTTTGAAAATTCCTCATTTTGGTTTAAAATTCAACTATTCCAGTAGTGGATTCATAATTTTAGTTGAAAATTCATCATTTTGTTCGAAAAATTTAACTATTTTGTTAAGAATTCCTTTTTTTTTGAAAATTAATTTTTTTTAAACTGAAAATTTAACTATTCCATTTATGGTTCAAAATTGGTCTGTTTCAATTAAAAATTCGTCTTGTTTGGTGGAAAATTAATCTTCTTGGTTGTAAATTCCTCTTTTTGGTTTAAAATTAAACAATTCCAGTTAAAGATTCATTTTTTTGGATTAAAATTCAACTATTTCAGTTTAAGAGTAATTAATTTAGTTGATAATTCATCAGTTTGGTTAAAAATTGATCTTTTTTAGTTCAAAATTCAAGTATTTGGTTGAAATTTTATCTTGTTCACTTCGAAATTTAACTATTTCTTTGAAAATTCATGTATTTTGTCGAAAATTCGTCTTTTTTGGTAAATAATTAATCTTCTTATTTGAAAATTAATCTTCTTGTTTCGAAAATTCATCTTTTTGGTTTAAAATTCAACTATTCCAGTAGAAGATTCATAATTTTAGTTGAAAATTATTCTCTTGTATCATTGATGTTATTTTGTCGACCAGGGTAATTAATTAATTAATTTTTTATGTTATATATTGCCGATTACTGGTCGAATAATTTTCTGGGGAAACCAGAAAAAAAATCTGCCTCAGCCCGGATTTTCTCAGACAGATTGGTTAAAAATAATTTTTTTTTAAACTGAAATTTCAACTATTTCATTTTTTGTCGAAAATTAATCGTCTTTGTTGAAAATTCCGCTTTTTGGTTTAAAATTCTTCTATTCCAGTAGATGATTCATCATTTTGGTTGGAAATTCAATACTTTCTTGGAAAATTGAACTATTTCGTTGAAAATTTGTTGTTTTTTTTGGTTGAAAATTAATTTTTCAACAAAAATATAACTATACCATTTTTTTTTAAATTTATCTTTTCTAATTGAAAATTCAAATATTTGATGAAAGTGGATCTTTTTTTAATTGAAATTTCAAATATTCGGATGAAAATTAATGTATTTTGTTTGAAAATTCGTCTTTTTAGCTAGAAAATTCATCTTTTTAGTTGATAATTCAACTATTTGTTTAAAATTTCATAATCGTTTAATAAAGTTACTTTCACAAATGAAAAAACAGTTATTTAATTTTACATTTGAATATCACTCAGCTGTTTCTTAAAAAAATCACTACAAGATACCTATTTTCCGATTTTTTTTCGTAAGTTTTAAATTGCAGCAGCAACTTTTTTTAGCTTTATAATTTAATCAATTAATGAATAAATTGATTAATTAATTCAATTAATTAATGCATAATCGCCTCGGAATTCGTATTTTCCAGCTTCGAATTTCCGGAATTTCATTTCTGGCATATTTTACTTAAGTGGTTAATATTTTATTAATTTATTTGAAACCTCTAGGAGGCAGTGAGAACTTTAAACAAACTGCAAAGCAATGCTGCTTATATTCGAGCTGTGAGAAAACATAATGTCTCAACAAACACTGGTCTTGAAGATACTAAAAAGTATCTTCTGAGGTGAGGAAATTTTCTTTGAATCTTTTTCTTGTAAATTTTCTTTTTTTTTTAAATTGACTATTTTTCTACATACATACATAAATTAACATTTGCAACAATTTTTACATGAAACTTTTTCCTTTGAAGTCGGCAGTTCGGAAATAATTGATACTCTCCATTTTTTCTAACATATTTCATTATTATTTTACCAAAACGTTATTAAAACTGTTAAATTAAGTCTTTTTGTCTTTTTCATCACAACATAAAATTATATTGTTGAGCAAAAAAAATAAATCTTTCAGGATATATTTTCGCAAAAATCTCGAAAAGAAACTTTTCTGTTCTTTCGACTTTTTCATATCTTGTCGTTTTAGCAAGAAATGTGAATTTTAATTTTTCAAACAAACAAGAAAAACATTTTAGTCAAGGCAGAAAAAATTTTTCAACCAAATCGTTCAATGTTCAAGCCAAAAAGATTAATTTTCTAAAAAACAGTTGAATTTTCAACCCGAAAATATTCATTTTCAACAAAAAAGTTCATGTTTAACCGAATAGTTCAATTTGGTACCAAAAAAGTTGAATATTCGACGAAAAAAAATTCAACCAAAAATAGAATAATTAAATCTTCAATTAAAAAAATTATTTTCAACACAAAAAAAAAATTTCAACAATACAGTCGCATTTTTAACGGAAAAAAATTTAATTTCTACCAAAAGAGAAGAATTTTCAAATCAAAAAGATGAATCTTCAACAAAAGAGTTGAATTTTCAACCAAGAAAGATATTATTTCAGCCAAGAAAGAAAAAGTATTTCAACCAAATCGTTAAATTTTCAAGCCAAACAGACGAATTTTCGAATGAATTTTCAACAAAGAAGTTAAGTTTCAATCAAATAGTTGAATTTTCAACTAAAAAAGATAAATTTTTAACCAAGAATGGAATAATTGAATTTTTAGTTTGAAAATATTCATTTATAACCAAAAACAAACAAAATTTCAACAAAATAGTTAACTTTTTAACCAACGACGAATTTTCAACACAAAAAGATGAATTTTGAACCAAAAAAGATTATTGAATTGAGAAAGAAAACAAAATTTCAACCAAGCAGATGCATTTTCCACCGAAAAGGAGTGATTTTTAAACAAACTTGTTGAATTTACAACAAAATAATAAAATTCTCAACCAACAAAGACAAATTTTCAACAAAAAAGTTAAATTTTCAACCAAGAAAGTTCTTTTAGTCAAGAAAAAATGTTTAACCAAATTGTTAAATTTTCATACCAAATGACGAATTTTCTACAAAACAGTTAAATTTCTAACCCGAAAATATTAATTTTCAATCCGAAAAGATTAATTTTAAACCAAACAGTTGCATTTTTAACTAAAAAAGATCAAATCTCCACCAAAAGAGAAGAATTTTTAAAGCAGAAGACGAATCTTCAACAAAAGAGTTGAATTTTCAACCAAAAAAGAGATTTCAGTCGAGAGAGAAAAAATTTGCAACCAAATCGTTAAATTTTCAAGCCAAACAGACGAATTTTCTACAAAACAGTTGAATTTTCAACAAAGAAGTTAAGTTTCAATCAAATAGTTAAATTTTCAACTAAAAAAGATAAATTTTCCACCGAAAATGGAATAATTAAATTTTTAGTTGAAAATATTAATTTTTAACCAAAAACAAACAAAATTTCAACAAAATAGTTACATTTTTTACCATCGACGAATTTTCAACACAAAAAGATGAATTTTGAACCAAAAAAAAATTATTGAATCAAGAAAAAACCCAAATTTCAACCAAGCAGTTGTATTTTCCACCGAAAAGGAGTGATTTTTTAACAAAATTGTTGAATTTCCAACAAAATAATAAAATTCTCAACCAACAATGACAAATTTTCAACCAAGAAAGTTCTTTCAGTCAAGAACAAAAAAATTAACCAAATTGTTATATTTTCATGCCAAATGACGAATTTTCTACAAAACAGTTGAATTTTCGACGCTAAAATATTAATTTTCAATAAAAATAATAATTTCCAATAAAATAGTTGAACTTTCAACCAAATAGTTGAATTTTCAAATAAAAAAGGTAAACTTTCAACCAAATATTGAATAATTACATTTTCATTATAAAAAAATAATTTTTTAACTGAAAATAAACTAAATTTCAAGAAAATAGTTTATATTTTTAACCAAAGACGAATTTTCAACCAAGAAAGATTATTCAGTCAAGAAAGAAATCAAATTTCAACCAAACACATTCAGCAATTTTCTTAATTGTTGAATTTCCAACAAAATAATAAAATTTTCAACCTAAAAAGATGAATTCTCAAGCAAAACAAAGTAAAAGGTGAAATTTCCATGAAAAATGTAGTACTTATTATTTTTACCCAAAAAGATTTGAATTTTAAATCAAAAGCAGTTAAATTCAACCAACAAGACGTATTTTTTAAATCCTCATTAAAAAAGAACTTCAATGTTTATTTTAACTATTATTCTTTAGTCTTCAAATGATCAAAATTCTTATTTATTCATAAGCTTCTCAGTTTTTATTTTTGATTCAGAATTTATTTTTCCTGGATGAAAATTTAATCATTTTGCTGAAAATTCATTGTTTTGTTAAAAAATCCTTCTTTTTGGTGGAAAATTCAAGTTTCTTGTTGAAAATTCAACTATTTTTGTAGAAAATTCAACTCTTTTGTTAAGATTCGTCTTTTTGGCAGAAAAAAATATTTTTGGGTAGAAATATTAAGTTTTACATTTTTCGTTGAAAATTCAAATTGCAATTGTTTAGTTAAAATTAATCTGTTTTGGTTGAGGATTCAACTATTTTGTTGAAAATTCGTCTTTGTCTGTTGAATTCTATGGTTTTTGCAGACATATTTTTTGTTTGAATAGTCTACTATTACATTTTTGCTTGAAAATTCAACTATTTGGTTGAAAATTTAGCTTTTTTTTTCATTTAAACATTCAACTATTTGGTTGAAAATATAACTTTTTTGTTTTTATGGTTTGGTTGAAAATTGATTTTTTTTTTATTTGAACATTCAACTTTAACTTTTAATTTAACTTTTTTATGGTTTGATTGAAAATTGATCTTTTTTATCTGAAAATTGAACTATTTTTTTGAAAATTAATTTTTTTTTTTTAAATTCAACTATTTGGTTGAAAATTAATTTTTTTGTTAAAAATGTAACTGTAAATGTAATTTCACGTTTTTTTTATGGTTTGGTTGAAAATTGATCTTATTTATTTGAAAATTCAATTATTTTGTTGAAAAATTAACTTTTTTGTTTTTATGGATTGGTTAAAAGATGATTTTTTTTCATTTGAAAATTCAACTTTAACTTTTAACTTTTAATTTAACTTTTTTAATGGTTTGATTAAAAATTGATCTTTTTATTTGAAAATTCAACAATTTGGTTGAAAATTAATGTTCAAATTTGGTTTTGTTTTTATAGTTTGGTTGAAAATTGTCTTTTTATTTGAAAATTCAACTTTTTGGTTGAAAATTAATTTTTTTGTTAAAAATGTAACTGTAAATCTAATTTCACTTTTTTATGGTTTGGTTGAAAATTGATCTTATTTATTTGAAAATTCACTTATTTTCTTGAAAAATTAACTTTTTTGTATTCATGGTTTGGTTAAAAGTTGATTTTTTTTTATTTGAAAATTCAACTTTAACTTTTAACTTCTAATTTAACTTTTTTAATGGTTTGATTAAAAATTGATCTTTTTTATTTGAGAATTGAACTATTTAATTGAAAATTAATTTTTTTTTTTTGAAAATTTAACTTTTGTGTTTCTATGGCTTGTTTGAAAATTGATCTTTTTACTTGAAAATTCAACTATTTGGTTGGAAATTAATTTTGTTTGTTAAAAATGTAACTGTAAATGTAATATAACTTTTTTCTTTTATGGTTTGGTTGAAAATTTAACTTTTTTGTTCTTATGGTTTAGTTCAAAATTGATTTTTTTTATTTGACAATTCAACTATTTGGTTGAAAATTATTTTTTTTTGTTAAAAATGTAACTGTAAATGTAATTTAACGTTTGTGTTTTTATAGCTTGGTTGAAAATTGATCTTTTTACTTGAAAATTCAACTATTTGGTTGAAATATAAATTTTTTTTGTTAAAAATGTAACTGTCAATGTAATCTAATTTTTTTGTTTTTATGGTTTGGTTGAAAATTGATCTTATTTATTTGAAGATTCCATTATTTTGTTGAAAAATTAATTTTTTTGTTTTTATGGTTTGGTTAAAAGTTGATTTTTTTAAATTTAACTTTTTAAATGATTTCATTAAAATCTTATTTATTTGAAGATTCCATTATTTTGTTGAAAAATTAATTTT
>CAKNYM010047779.1:0-13687 GCA_932195095.1 Andricus curvator
CTCCTCTACCTACTCCAGCTCCTCCAGCTACTCCACCTCCTTCAGCTTTTCCATCTTCAACTCTTCCATCTTCAACTCCTCCACCTCCTCCAGCTTTTCCACCTCCTCCACCTACTACAGCTTATCGAACTCCTGCAGCTTTTACACCTTCTCCAACTCCTCCACCTACATTAGCTTCTCCACCTACACCAGCTTCTCCACCAACTCCAGCTCCTCCACCTATTCCAGCAAAATAAAATAGAGCAATTCAGAAACAAATGAAAAAAATAAAAATAAATTGTTTTGGGTTCATAGGTTTTGGGTTTATGGGTTTTCGTTATGCTTTCCGAACGAACTTTTTTACGGTAAGGTTGTATTCACGAAAACGGCAAAGTACTCAGCTTCATTAATTCGCGATGTAATTAAAACCCGAACACAGCAAAAAGCCGTTTTTTTTTGCTCTTTTAGGTTGGGACATCTCTTGGGCTACAATCCAGGGACAACTTTGATTTTCACTATGGCACCGACAGCGTACAGGTATATAAGCATTCGATCAACCTTTTGAGCCGTAGGTCGGCTAATCCAACCCGCAAACTAATTACACTGGGCCGACGTTTTTTCCGACCATCAACCCAACATGCGGACAAAGAATGGTCGTAGCACAGAGAATGATTTTGGTACAGCTTCGGCCCGTCATGCAAGACCAAGCATGGTTTTCACAAATGACAAGTATTTTTTCTACAAAAAAAATACAACTTATCTATTAAGTTGACATTCAGAGAAATGTTATTTTGACAGTTTGGTTTCGTAGATTTCGCGAAAAAATTCTTTTAATCTCGATCTGAGGATTCTGTTAGCATTAAAACTTAAACTGTATACTATGAATTAAGCTAAACTTATTAATTAGAATAAAATAGAAGAAATTTCAGGACTAATAGTAATACTTTGAAACAATATTGATTATATTAACGAATAATTTAAAGTACACATTTATATTTAATTTAATACCTTAAGTATTTTATTAAAAACTCCTTATTTCTTAAATACGCGATTTTTTCATGTTTCCTTTTCATTTCTTTTCTTTCTGTCACCTTCACGGTCTCCTGCTTCTGACAGCCAATGACTTAGTTCCGTTAGGATCTGAGGTTCAGATGCTGTTTCATTTCATTTCATTTTCATTTATTGAGAAAAAAGCTCACAGGACTATAAAGCACCTTTAGGAGCTGAACAGAATATACACATAAAATAATACACAAAAATGTATAAATGTATAAATATATAGATATAGAATATAGAGTGTAGTGTACATAATTTTAGAACCCTGGTTAAAATAAAAATTTACATCTAACGAAATTAATCGGTTATAAAAAAAAGGAAGTAAGTTCATGTAAGTATATGCTGCAAGAAGTCACCCAAATCCTATATTAATATAAGACTTAAGCAACCTCCCACAGCACACACCCATATGAACTCTTGGCACTCTTGGTAAACTTATCTTAAGATATAGGTAGACAATAGAAAAAAGAATAACATCAGCACACCTCATGATATAACAACATAATTGAATAAAAAATAGTAATAAAGGAACTGTATATAATAAAAATAGAAAACAAGATTAAGGCTAAGTCCACAGAGTTATATTAAATAGAGGTGTACCCATAGATTTTAGAAATTCAGAGAACATATTTTTAAATGCAAATACTGTGGGTGCATTACGAATATTACTCGGCAGTTTATTCCAAAGCCCTCTCCCTCTGATTACAAAAGATTTTTGAATTAAACATGTTCTATGAGCAGGAATTGCCAGGGTACGACCTCTATCGCGCAACCCAGGACGACCCGGAAGGTTCATATTATGCCGAAAAAACAATTCCAATAAATATACAGGCTTTTCATTTTTAAAGATCATGTACAGCAAATTGCCCATAAAATATTGTCTTCTCTTGGCAACTGTCATAAAGCCAGCTCTTTCCCTATACTCAGAAATATGATCGAATTTGGACAAGTTATAGATAAAACGGATGCAGGCATTGAGAGCACGTTCAAGTTTGCAATTAAGGTCATCAGAGATTCCATCATATACTACACACCCATAATCAAAATAAGGGAGAATCAAGGCTCTTACAAGGTGGATTCGCGTAGCGGTAGGCAAAGAGTCCCTACTCCGACTAAGCTGATGTAAAGTTCTGAAGGTTTTGCGTGATATTAGTTCAACATGCTCTTTCCAAGAAAGAGTCCTGTTGAATATCAAACCAAGACCATTGACAGAATCAGAGAAGTCAATAGCAAGACCGTTCAAGTACAAAGGTGGGAGGGAATCCAGGACTTTTGATGGATGATGAATGGAGGATCCAACTAACAAAGCATATGTTTTTTGTGGATTGAGTTTCAAACCATTAGATACAACTCAGTTGTAGACGTTATTAATATCTTCCTGAACCATTTGAAGTAAGTCCCTAAGGGTACTAAGTGGCCCGGAAAGATATATTTTGCTATCATCAGCATAAAGGTGATAATTACAGTAGCGTAAAACAGCTGAAAAGTCGCATGCAAACACATTAAATATTTTGTACATTGTAAGCGATTACTTAAGTAAGACTTAAACCAATTTATGGCACTGTTAGAAATATTAAGGTTTTTTAATTTTTGGATTAAAAGGTCATGGTTTACCAACTCAAACGCTTTAGAAAGATAAAAAAATACAAACATCTTTACTTCATTTTTATCTATTGCAGCTTTTACATCAGCACTAAATTTGAGGGAAGCAGTGATGGTACTGTGCTCCCTCCGGAATCCAGACGGGAAAGGATCAAGCAGGTTATGCTTATCTAAATATTCAGTTAGCTGGTTATCCACTAATTTCTCAAGAGGCTTGGCTAATGCACTGAGGATAGAGATAGGACGAAAATCTGTTAGAGTTGAAGGATTAGTAATCTTAGGAACAGGGCGAATCAGTGCTTGTTTCCAAATATTGGGGAAATTCCCAAGCTGTAGAGAACAATTGTGAATATGAAGTAGAACAGGAAATATCACACGGAGAGAAAGTTTAACCATTTTAATCGAAATACGAAAAATAAATATTTAAGAAAAGCCATCAAATCTTACAAGAAGGAGACAATACCATATATAGGGCAACTTACAAAAAAGAGCCCTGCAAAAAGAGGAGATTAGCGTAAAAACCTTCCAGTTCCGTAGAGCAGACCACCTGTTAGAAACAATAATGTTTAGAATGCAGGTGTGAAATGGGTTGTACGAAATATGATAATAACATATAGAAAAAAGTACCAAAAAGTGTACATAAGGAGTCTACCTAAGCAAGAATAACAGATGAGAAGTTAGGATCCTTTCTAACCGAAGCTTCATAATATTATCAGCAAAGTGAATTAATATTCTAAGTAAGCATAACAGGACAATCGCGAGAAAAATAAAGTAATCTAACACTCGCAAGTGAAGCCCTTTCGAAATAAAAAAGAAAAAGTCTATAATAATTGTCAATTTTCTAATGACAGCATCAAAATAATATAGAATATGTAGCATAATAAAATAAATAGAGTAAATAATTATCAGTATGTAAGATAAAATTACTGCAAACCATATTCCCCACGATGTCAATCGGGAATATATTCTTCTTACGTCGAAATTATCGTAGAGAATCCAAATCTCGAGCCTGAGTAAGAAAAATTCTCGGCGCACCATCAGATTTACGGCAAAAAATCTTGCTCCCAGCAATCCACAGGTATTTTATTTTGTTGTTTCTTCTTAGTTCTAACGCAGTGCTGTAGATCTGCCGGTTGGACTTATTGAGCGACTCCCTGATGTAAAATGCTCGATCTTCGCTCCAACCAATAACTTTAGTCGAAAGACCACGCTTTCTTTTACCAAGTTACAGTAAGTTCTTACAGGTACCTTGTGATTTAAAAGTGGCTATTATAACAGGTGGAAGGGAAGGTCTAGATGCAGTGTAATTACCAGATCTGAGCCTGTATACATTTGTCAGATCCTACTTAGTGAAGGATAGCTCCAAGGTAGAAGCAATTTGACTGATGGTAGCTGAAAGGTCTCCCCCTCCTTCACTGGCAAACCATGGCACTCTAAAGTTTTGCAGAGAGCAGCTTGCTCTAGATTATTGCATTTTAAGTTTAAAGATTCTACTTGAGATTCCAGTAGCGATTGTCTATCCTGCAAATTTTTTGACGACGCAAGAATTTTGTTGACATCAGACACATTTGATGCGGTTGTTTCCTCTAGAACCGAAATGCGCTTAGCGTTGTTGATAATATCATCCTTCATTCCCTTAATGGAAGTGTCAAGAGATCTATTGAATGTTGTCTGATCATACTTGAATGATTCAAACAAAGCTTTTATCTGCGATAGACCCGCCTCATGACATTTCATCACCGCTTCGACAATAGCTGCCTCGACTCCGGGCACCAAAACCACTGACGCCGCTCCTGAGGTACTTCCAATATCATCAGCTGTTGAAGAAGTGTTGGAGGGTTTTCGAACATGCCGAGAAGTTGAAGAATTTTCCGATACGGTGGTCACTGAGCAGCTAGAACCATACCAAACCTTCTCCTTCTTCTTAATTCTCGAGATATCTTTGCTAGGCAGGTTCAGGCAATTCAGGTGCGCCAAAACAACACACTTTGCACAAGCAGTTTCGTGGAAATAGTCGAGAATCACGTCTGTAATGTTTGGAGAAAGATTTTTATTTTCTTTTTCCATATCAGGGATCCGGTCGAAAATTTCGTTAAATTTCGTTATTGCCAGTTAAATAAAATAATTTTAATCAAATCATTATTAATTACATATTATCTAATGTAGTCCCCATGTTGAGATAGAACACAAAAGTTAATTAAACTATTAGTTCTTTTTTATGTCTGTAAAGAAATAGAATTAAACTTTCGTTTGTAGGTATCGCTAGTCATTTTTTTTAAAACGTTAGGTAAATGCTTATGACCTGCAAAATCTACATATCTATACGCCTTAGCTGTATTCCAGGGATCACAGCGCAAAAGGAGCTCAAAAAAGGGGAAATAGGTTGATTTCCTCACGACAAGGGGGAAAATAGGGGAAAGATTAAACATTTATTGTTATATGTCAAAAAGAACAAAAAATCTTTTTCAAGAGAAATGTTATATTTTTAAACATGATGTCCAGTAAAAGGTTCGTACGAAATTCAAGGACATTCAAGTACTTTTAGGACTTCAAGGACCACTGGATACCATGGTAAATAATTTTCATTGATTTTTCAATGATTTCTGCCATTAATGAATTCATTTTTAAAAATTGGATATACTTAGGTCGTTGGAAATCCATTGACAGTGATATAAAAAAGTCCGAAGTAAAAATGCTAAAATTAATCGAATCGTTTGAGTTAATCGGTTAATATCTTCTGTTCCTTTTTTAAAATTTACAATTACAATTTTTTTTAATGTTTTTCTCTAGGTCTCGAATACGTTTATTGACTTTCTTCGTCATTCTTGTTTTGAATCTTTTTAACGATTTTTCAAAGGAGCTTTTAATCGATTCGATCACTGTCACGACGCCCATATCCATCATCAAAGAATCCCTTTTTTGAAGATAACGAATTTCCACATTTTCAATTTCGGGTTTTTCTTCAGAAGGCTCATTTATTAGACTACCTTCAGCTGTTGACTTTTCCTCCTGCGCCTCTTTCGAGTTTGTTTCCATCTCATGCCGTTCGTCATACTCATTTTCCACTTCGTTGATTTTCTCAACATTTTTGTGGATGTTAGAATCGCCATTCTCTACCTCTTGAAGCTAGTTCTCGTCTTCGTTTACTGAAAAATCTTTTATAATAATTAAGTGTAATAATTTTCTTTGAAAAATGATAATATGAATAGGACACATCCTGTCGTCGCCAGATTCAGACATATTTGAAATCTCGTTTAATATATTTGCTACTACCGAAACAGTATGTAATAAGTCTGAAATAGGGAAAAAATTATTGATAATAATCAAAAAATGTTAAAAGTAGTCTTAGAAAATTTAAGAGAGGTGGACTGAAAAATGATGATTTTCAAATTCCTCGAGGAATAATTCTCTGACTCGTAGATTCCCTCAAGGAATCTTAAAATCCTCGCAGATTTCCTAGTCCGAGAATAACACGAGCATTTTTTCCACAGGCAAGTGGTATTTTTCCAAAATTATAAAATATCACTTCCCTATTGAATAATTGGGAAATATAAGTGGAAAAATATTATATATATATATGTGTGATAAATAAAATATAATAATATAAGTGGAAAAGTACCACTTGCCTATTGAAAAATCCTCGTGTTATTTTCAGACGAGGAAAATATGAGGAAATCAGCGAGACGCTTTCAAATTCCCGGTCATTTTCTCGTTTCTCCTGGTCAAGTTTTTCAATTTTCTCGGTCAACTAAAAGTAACATATATTCATATTTGCCGCAAAACGCAAACATCGATTTTAATTTTCTACCCAAAAATACAATTTTTTAACACTAAAACAATGAATCTTTAACTGCAATAGTTGAATTTTCAAACAAAAAAATTAATTTTTACTGGAAAAGATAAATTGTCAACCAAAACTTGAATAATTAAATTTGAAGTTAAGAAAATTAATGTTTAACCAAACAGATGAATTTTCAGCTCCAACTATGGAATTTTCAATTGGAATAAATTAAATTTTCAGTTAGAAAAATTACTTTCAACAAAAAAAAAATAACTTTCAAACAAAAAGCTAACTTTCAACAAAATAGATACATTTTGAAACAAAGTGATGAATTTAAAAAAAATTATAAATATTCAACTGCAGCAGTTAAATTTTAAACCAGAAAGATGAATTTTTAACTGAAATAATGAATCTTTAACTAGAATAATTGCACAGAAAAAACAGAAGATTAACTTTACATCGATTTCCGACGAAAGATTCTTTGCAACAAAAATTAACTTCAAATGATAAAATTTACACAAATATCGGTAAAACTTTCTTTTGTTTTTCCATGACAAACACATTTATTTTGAAAGACATGAAGTTGGCTTAACAAAACTTTATAGCTCTAAAAAATAACCTGCAACAGATTTTATTCTTAGTTTTTTTTTGTGTGAATGTTTGACCAAAAAGATTAATTTTCAAGCAAGAAGATTAATTTCTACCAAAAAAGACAAATTTTCGACTAAAAAAGATAACTTTCCAACATAAAAATGAATAATTTAATTTTTTGTAAAAGAATGAATGTTCAACCAAACAGATGATTTTTTAACTAAAATTATCGAATATTCAACTGGAATAATATAAATATTTTTTAACAAAGGAAATGAATTTTTAATTAAAAACATGAATCTTCAACCAAATCAATTAATTTCTAGCAAAAGAGTTTAACTTTCAAAAAAATAATTTTATTTCCAATCTAAAAGAAGAATTTTCAACTAAAATGATAAATATTTAACTGGAATACTTCAATTTTTTACCGAAAAGAAGAATTTTTAAACAAGACAATTAACTTTCAAAGAAAATAATATCATTTTCTACCAAAAAAATCGATTTTCTAACAAAATTTTCAGTTGAAGAAATTAATTTTCAACCAATCTGATGAATTTTCAACTAAAACGATGAACCTTCAACTGGAATAGTTGAATTTAATTAATTTCTAACAAACAAGTTGAACTTTTAACCAAGTAGTTGAATTTTTAATTAAAAAACGATGAATTCGCAACGAACAATGCAAAAAAAAATTCTATTATAATTTAGAAATATTTCTTCTTCGAAATACTACTACTACTCTGATATATGAATCTATGATTCAAATATAAATAAAATGCAAGAGGAATAAATGAGTTTAGTAATGTAGTAGGTCATGCTAAAAAACGAAAATTCAAGCTTTCTTAAGTTCTTCATAACTCTTTAACTTCACATATTATTGAAATTGCTTAGATTTATTTGTAACGACACATTTTTATAAAATCTGCATCAAATATTTGAAAGGAGTATATAACAACAATTTTTTCAATTCTGCATTAGAAAACACTGATTTGTGCCTGCAAAAATAAATGGAAACCGATGAAAAATGATTTTATATTCATACAAATTGCTGAAAAAAGCAAAATATTTTCAAAATGTTCTTTGCAATATTTCAGAATGGAGGAATATTCAAAGAAGGATAAAATTAAAAAGTATGCTCTTCTCCATTTTCTGGAAAAACGAATGGGTTCTAAGCGTGTTGTGGATCTGATATCTATGAATTGTATTAACGAAGCTGGAATAACATGCTATTATCTTAAAGCGAAAAATCACAAGAAGTTACAACAATGGGTGAAAGAAAATAAAGACCCAGAAATGTTTTAGTTGACTTTAAAATATATTTTTGAATAATTCAAAAATTTCCTTTCAAAATCAAATATACAATATATTCAAATTATAAAGCTTCCAATTTGTAATTGAAATTAAATTAGAAAATGACGGTATTACTAATTTCCCAGAAAATTTTGTTTTCAAAACAAGATCAATTTTCATAAAAAATTAACAAATTTTCGTACACTTTGTTAGGATCTTATGAGCAAGGTGCAGAGCCGACTAGAGCAATATCTGGTCTCTTTAGCACCTGGAAGTACAACAGAATCGTGCCTTTCAGATACTAGTGGAAATGTGTGCAAGCTGCCTTATAACCATTCCATAAATTCGGACGCTACTAGGAAATCTCACAAAAGTGAGTTTTCTTTAATTTGTATCAGAATATGGAAAACTATACAAATTTCATTAAATTTTTGTTACATAAATATATTCATCTTTGTTAAATAATGTATACCATATACTATTTACTAATTTTAGAATGACTTACAGATGTCAGTAACCAGATAACTTCTCAAGCCGCTGAAGGAAATGCACCTCGAAACAACGAATATGGTATTTAATATTTTTAAACCTTCAAATTAGAATACGAAAATCGTTATTCTGCATTAATTTTTTTTATGAATTTATAATTTTAATCATTTTTTTTTCCTTACAGTAAATAGTATCAAGAAATCCCTAATTGGATTCCAACGCCAAATTTCAAAATAATTGGGTAAAACTCTTGAAAGCATTGAATACGATGTGGATCAACAATTTGAACATTGTGAAAACAACATTATTTTTTGCCTTGGGAAACCACTTGGAAAAGGATTGAACCACGAGAAAGAAAAGTTGCAAGTGTCTCTGCCAATAACAGAAGTTCAAATTTTAAAGAATTTGACGAAAGTCTGTTAGAGTCATCTAAATCTAATCCTCTGGTAAGGTAAATAATTTAAGTAAGGAGCCTAATAGCAAATAAGAGGTGCTTATACCTTCAATTAAAAAATTTTTTGTTCTCAATATTATTGATCGATTAAAATTAAAAAAATTGTTGAATAGTCACTTTGCTTCCTTCTTTTATAGAAAACAGTTATGCGGTTTTATGGACGTACAAAAAGTGAAGTGAAGGAAGCAGTTCGATCAATTTTACCAGAAATTATAACAAAACACGTGCAGTTGCAGTATTCCGGAAAGGGGAAAAAAGTGAGGGGCATATCGAAGAAGAATTTCAGTATTACCAACACATACGCATGTATGAGAGGTAGTTTTAACTTTTTAAACTTATATAAATATAAACGTTTTTCAATTTCGAGCACTTGATAAAATAAAATACTATTTTACTCTTTTTAATTTCTTAAATTTATTTTTGGGAAAAATTATGAACATTAAATAGGTTATGTTTCAACAATCGACTATTTTTATTTACAGATGTTATTCAAGGCTTACTAGGCGACAGAGCGACAGAGAAGGACATTTTTTTTAAAACAAGCAGATGTCTCACAGGAGCCTCGTACAGAGAGGGTGGTCGCCAAGAGAGACTGGCTGTATTAGAATCAGTAGAATAAAATCAAACATACAGTAAACTGACTATCAACGTTTTTTTCCTGTCTACCATTAACATACACTTTCTCTTAATTTCTTTCAGACTTATACTTGTTGAAAGTTCTTTCTCAGTGGATGGCATCTTTCTTACTTTGACAACTCCTATTTCTTCTGATTTGATTGGTTCTTCAAAAACGTTTTTAATATCGGTTACATAAAGGCCACTGGCGAAGAAATCATTTATATCTGATGACTCGATACGAGAATAAATCTCGTTGACCAGAAAAAGTTCGCCACTTACCAACTGCACAACATTGTTAGGTGACGTCGTACCAATTTGAGACTGCTTTACTGTGACAGTTGAATACGAAATCGTCGAACTTGTTAAGTTTTTTTTGCTTCGTACAAAATTACTTATCAGAGGATAGTATGTCATTGATTCACTACCTGTTTGTAACGACTAACTATGCCAATAATTTTATAAGAGGAGTTCGGAAGGAATGAGTAATCACGCTCCCAGAAATGAAAATTGCGAAAATTTTCGCGGATCATCACTCTTCAACAACAACTTGCCTTGGCATAAAAACCTTCACGATTTGAGGGAAAAGCCCGGGAAAGCCGATGAGGCAAAGCATCTTTATTCAAATTCATTCTACCACTTTAATCAACAGCATACATTCAAATTAAACTAATCACACACTGGCTGTGAACTTAATCCTAAGAGAGATCTCTCTTACCTTATCCTCAAAGTTACAGAACGCGCAAGCATACTCAACACGAATAGTACATCAGAGGCAACATCTTGCCATTCTCGAAGAGTCAGTCCTCGCCACTCTCAAACACTCAACAATTAGATATCATCACTTGCTCAACAAATCCAGAGCATATCACTGGGTCAACAATTAGAGATTGTCACTGGCTCAACAAATCCAGAGCATATCACTGGGTCCACAATTAAGGATTATCATTTGCTCAACAAATCCAGCGCATATCACTGGGTCAACAATTAGATATCATCACTTGCTCAACAAATCCAGAGCATATCACTGGGTCAACAATTAGAGATTATCACTGGCCCACAAATCCAGAGCATATCACTGGGTCCACAATTAAGGATTATCACTTGCTCAACAAATCCAGAGCATATCACTGGGTCCACAATTAAGGATTATCACTTGCTCAACAAATCCAGACCATATCACTGGGTCAACAATTAAAGCACATCACAGTCCCATACAGAGGACCCACCCCTGTAGCACACCACAGGCAGTCACAATCTCGATCTGTCTCACGTCTGCAGCCCTCGAATCTTCGATCGATACTCCTTCGATGGGGTCTCTCTCCCATCGTGTAGCATCCCTACCCCACTGCTTAAGGGAGGCCCACGCATGCGTCCCTTCCTTCTAGGTGCCAAACATAACTCGCCATCCAGGGTGCACCAAAGTGCAAAGATCAAACTCCACGGTCCCACACATAACACGTGCGAGCGTAAAAAGGACGCGAACACTACCTGATGCTTCTAGTTCGGATGTTCTTATGAAGACTTGGGCTACTATGTTTCTTGGCGTGCGGACCAACCGTTTTATTTTTCCTAATTGATTTTCAGAGTCAAAGGCTCAGTAGTCCGACAGAGGTCTTTGCATGTACTAAACATCTTAGGTAACGTGAATTAAATTATGAATATTCATAACTTGTGATGTACTACCATAAAACTGTGGCATTTCTGATACAAATCTTCTGAGATATACATCTGCTTCCTTCACTCGCTCAACAGCTAATTGTCGATTGAAAAGGATTCGACAGCTAAAGTATGGTAGCAAAAAGTTTTTGTACATTTCACGCGACAGGACACGTCGGAAATAAGGACACCAGCATATAATAAAATGTACCTGCACTGGGTCGCCTTCCAGTTAGCTATGCTGTCTAAAGGAAATTATTTCCTCTGGAATTCACTGGGTGCTGAATGTGATAGTGCATTTAACTTTTCAGACAAAAGATTTCCACACTCGCGAATGAGCTTATATTGCCTTTTTCCATTGAGCAATGTATCCAAAATCATGCTATCCAGTAGCTTTCCTCTAACTGGATCAAAGTTGGGAATACGAAGAAGTGGCGACGTTTCCCCTGGATGATGTGCATTTTGATGCTGATTTTCAAAAGATTCTTTTGTACGCAGTCGAAAATTTATTTCTGGACACACCCTTACTTTGCTTCTTGGATTACTCTTGGATTACTCTTGGATTTGCTTACTGACTGTCCTTTAATTTCGCATCTTTCGCATGCGTAGAATCCTGTATGTCCTTTGATGCACCTAAGATATGCACGTGCTGGTGTATCGCAAACAAAGGCCTTTAAATTAAAATAATACCTTTTTTCGAAAATGATCACTCCATTCTCAATAAACTTTGTGCAGAATTTGCATTAAGACTGGCATCATCTCAAGGTCAGATTTGTTAAACAAAGGAAAACTGTCAATATTGATCAGTGTTTTGATTGTGTCTTCATCAAAACCAGAATTCAAAATCCGCGATTTTAAACCTTACTTTATCCCACAATACAGATATTCACGAAATTTACCTCGTGTTCTTGATTCCATTTCTGTGATTCGACCTCCTGTTCTTTTTGTGCTTAATGAAGTTGCTGAACTTTTAGGGAGTTCCGAATGTCCCACAGAACGTAAAATTACCAACAATTCATTTAGAACAGATTGGGGAAGATAGTTAATATTATTCGTTGCCCATTCAGTGAGCTTATTATGTAAGCATTTCTCCAGAGGATTTGTGGTTTTTCCATTTTTACTTTCGTCAGATTCTGTTGTTAAAAATGATGATCTTCCCTCTTGATTGAACAACGTAGAACTTTTGCTCCTGCACACTTCGTTTAAATGTTTAGAAGGATCTAAATTTTCTACTTCTTCAAAATAATCTAAAAATGAAGAATATCAAGAATTCAAGTAATATTTAAAAGTACTTTTTGTCAAGATTTCAAGTGGTTTTATGATATTTCAAAAGGTTGAACAAAGTTTCAAGGAATTTCGGAAAAAAATTAAAAGGAAAGGCCCGAAGATGAATCTCTTATTGGCCGTAAAAAACTATTATTTAGTAAACATAACCTAAAAATTTCAATTCAATGAACAATTTTCATCCGAACTTTTACAATAGACAATTTATGAAAATATATACTCACATTGCATCTTGAAGCCTCACACTTTCGAAGTCGTTCCTGTTAACACTGTGGGTGTTCTATGAGTTTTCTTAATCGGATGCACTTGACGTATTTGAAGATATTAAAAATTCGCTGTCACTTTCCGTATTCAATATTTTAATATTTCGCTTTAAAGAACGGTATTTTTTTGTACGATGATAATTCGATTTTCTATACATTTTGCGAAATGTACCTCTCAAGTAAAAGAAAAAAATTGAGCCGAATATTAATCAGTAGTAGTAGGGTTGCTTGTATTCTGCTTGTATATATTGCTTGTTGCAATATACTGGTCAGTAAACCGCAATATTGCATCGATCATCGGGCCAACCCTCAGCTAGAGTTGAGCCGACTATTCTTCTTTCTGTTTCCAACAATTTGTCAGAGTTAATCAGACTATCTGCCTTACTTTGGGGAAAGTTGGATCGATTGTCGGATGCAGTAGGGTTCCTTGATTTAGCAAGTATTGCACCGATCATCGGGCCAACCTTCGACCAGAGTTGAACCAAGCATACTGGTTTTTTCATTTCAAATCAAATTGCCAGAGTTCATGAGACCATCGGCCTTATGTTGGACCAAAGTTGGGCCGATTGCCGGGTGCAGTAGGGTTGCTTGTTTTGGCCAGTATTGCACCGATCATCGGGCCAA
>CAKNYM010047779.1:13697-27152 GCA_932195095.1 Andricus curvator
TCGGCCTTATGTTGGACCAAAGTTGGGCCGATTGTCGTGTGCAGTAGAGTTGCTTGTTTTGGCCAGTATTGCACCGATCATCGGGCCAACCTTCGGCCACAGCTGGGCTGACAGTCGACCTTTCTCCGGCTACCACTGTCGTTAGCTAATGTTGGCCTGATAGTGGTTGTTGGAAATCCCCAAAGATGGCCCAACTTTGGTTACTAAGCTTTGGCTGGCAAAGTAAGGCCGACCGTGGGCCGACAGTAAATGTCTGGCTGCCGAGCTAAATTCGCACATGGGTTATTCAAGGCAAATCGAAAATTGAAAACAGAACTTTGACGATGAATATTGGTCCATTATTATTTTAAGACTATAAAAAATTCTAAAACTTTGTTCAAACAATGAGAAGGCAATACTTTGAAAATGGAAACAGACTATGTCACGTTAGCAATTTATCAGCATGGCCTTCTTATTGTTTTAATAAAGTTCAAAAAGTTACAGCAACGCGTCGTTTTACTAAACTTTTCTATTTTTTACGTTTTCCATGTTTATAACTGTTTCAAAAGTATTATATACAGTCCTAAGTAAATTTCTTTTTAACCAAGCAATTATTTTTCCACTATGGAATTAGGAAATATCTCCACTACTTGAATCAATAATTTTCCACGAAGAAGATTTAAAATATTTTAAAGATTTCAAAATATGTCAAAGATTTCTCAAAGAAATAAAAGATGTCACGATGATTTCGAAAGATTTCAATAGATTTTACAAAGGTTTCAAATATTTGTAAACATTTTAAAGATTTCTAAAGCTTCTAAAGCTTATAAAGCTTTCAAATATTTGTAAACATTTTAAAGATTTCTAAAGCTTCCAATGATTCTACAGATTTCAAATCACTACAGAAGTTTTCAAGGCTTTTAAATATTTTAAACATTTCAATAATTCACCTCAATGATTTGAAGATTTCAGATATTTTAAAGATTCTAAAAGATTTCAGAATTTTAAAAGATTTCAAAAATTTATCAAAGAATTTAAAGATGACACAACAATTTCGAAAGATTTTAATAGATTTTACAAGGGCTTCAAATATTTGTGAATATTTTAAAGATTTCAATGGTTTAAAATTTTTTAATGATTCTAAAGATTTCACAAAGATTTTAAAGATTTCAATGATATCATGGATCTGTTTTTATTTCGAAGATTTTTTTTATTTAGACTCACCCTAATGCTTATCCTCACATACAAACACGTCGAAGGACGCGAGTGAGATTCATTTGTTTTCGATTTTCCATATTTTCGTTGCAGACCGGCCGCCGCAATCTAACCTTACCTGTCGTTCAACCTATCTGCGCATGCGCGAATGGAATTTCCCCATTGGTTCTCCAATGTTTAATGAAACACAATAAACTTTGGTCATGAAACTTTTACATGTTTCACGTGAAAATTTTGAAAACTTCAATGAAACGTTTCTTGGCTTACATCCCTAGTGATTACGGATCCGATGTTCGGGTGCGAACTATCAAACCTTGGCAGTGAAATTCCTGCCAGATGTTATGTAGTCAATTACAAACTGAATGCGTAACGCGTACTGTCTTGCCCAGCCTATCTTTGTGCTGAGTTGATGCATTCGTCTTTTGGTCTTATGATCAGCCTTTGGTATTGTTTTAGGGTTTCCATCCGCCAAAGCTCTCGCTGCATCATACACGCTACAAATAATAGTCCAGACGTCGGACTCTTCCGAAAAATCATCGCGAAACTCGTCATCCATTTTAGCCAGATCTTTGGGCTTGAGAGAAATCTGGTTGTTGATGTTTTTCAGGGTCCTGAAACATCGCTCTTCCTTTATTGGATGCCTGCTTGCGGTTTGTGTCAGTGTAGCCTCTCTTTGTCTGCTGCCGGCGTATTCTGGCAGCGGTAGAGTAAGCGCTCCGCTTATGTAACTCCGTTTTCGGAGTTCCTCGTCACGTTTTCGCAGACGTTGATGCGAAAAGTGCGAAAGCCCCCGGAGTTTTTTGCACCACAGAGCCCACCACCACCACAGAGCCCCATTCTGGGGCCATACTGGTATCGTAGTACATCCAGCAGGTCGTCCTTGAGTCGATCCGTCCACTCAAAAGTACTAATATTCCGCCGGTCCACCACATTGCCTCTGTCTTTATTGGCTCTTCCAACTCTAAGGAACCGTTGTCGGGAGCCCTGCGGATTCGATTTTTTTGAACCGCACTTACTACGCATGTAAGAATAAGGCTGCATACTCTGAGAGGTCGTGCGGTATCTCAGAGTCACCGTATGAGACATCTCACTCAGGTGCCATTCAGCTTTCGGCACGGTTGTTACGCCTTCGCTTGGGGGTTAATTCCTCGAGGACTATCCCTGGATAATTGTCCGCGACTGCTTATTAATAATTGTAACTATATTCAGCAAAAGCCCTTGGTACAAGGGACCCGCTATCCACAACACGAGGACGCATCTGGTTTCTTTATTATAGGCACTTCAGTTCGATTCCAATGGAACCGAAACCGAAACCGCATTCAGAACGTAACATCAGTGAGGAGTCTTTCCGAAGCAGTTACAAGCATCTTCTTTGACATATTTTGTCCTTAAATCCGTCGGCGTTAAACAAGGTATCTCCGATTAACATGTTTGCCGTCCCGGTTCTAATCTACTCATTTGGGATGTTTTAATGGACGCAGAACGAGCTTGAGGCTCTTGATACCGCCACGCGTAAGATCAGGCATATGCACAAGAGCTTGCATATCAATTCTTCCGTTCTGCGATTATACATCATACGCCAACAAGGCGGGCGCGGACTTCTGAATCTCCAATGTCTTCAGGAACGAATTGTTCTAACTACATCTTACATCGTTGCAAATGACAGAGATCCTCCCCTAAACATTGCCAGAAAACATGAGATGATTGGCAAGGGGGCATTCTGTTACAAAGCCTTACTTCTAAAAGCCAAAGTAAAGAAATCAGAGGTGGAAAAATTCCGACAACAGCTACTGGACAAGAAAATGCACGGAAACTTTCACAGAAATGTAGAAAATCAGTCCTTGTCGAAGGAGCAAACTTTGGCTTTTCTTAGATCAGTAGGAGTTAAGTCAGGTACAGAGGGTATCTTTTTCGCAAGCCGGTACGGTGTCATTTCCACCTTAGTATATTGTGCCCACATTTTACGTCAACAAGTTCTTAGCGATATCTGCAGAGCGTGTCATCCATTTGCTGAGTACCTAGAACACATACTATCTACTGACGCCCGCGGGAACGACGTACTTCTACAGACATAATGCTATCTCTATTCGTGATCGAATGATCGGCTTCGGTCGACTACAGTATCACTGCCAAGGATAAGGAAAAGGAAAAGAGGTACCAATACCTTAAAAGGCAGCTGCAATGACTATACCTAAAATATTCGGTTAAAGTAACTTCGACGAAATTATTTCCCAATCTTATTTCATGGACGAAAATAAAAACTATGCCCAACCTATACGGATGTCTCCCCTAATATTAGTATCAGAGTTAGTGCATCTGCCTGAACCAACCTTCTTTCTGTGCCAATCTTTAATTATGGACTTATCATTTCTAATAGTCGTTATATCTAGAAAATTTAATCTACTGTCTTTTTCTATTTCAATATTGTAAATTGCAGATTTTTGTAGTAGTGATTGAAAGCAAAGAGAGTTCGTCTATCTCTTTTCGGAAACGCAGGTGAAAATATCATCTACGTAACGATAGAAAAAAAAGATATTTGATCCCACTTTTTTTAAAACATCATTCTCTAGCTCTTCTATAACTAGGTCTGAAATGACACCAGCACGAAGTGAGCCCATAGGCGAACCAAATACTTGTATATATCGTAATATTGTTTTGGAAAACACAATAAGAGTTCTGTATGCAAAATTCGATAAACTCAAAAAATCGATAGTGAATGTTTATTAGAAATGTTTATTAGATTCCAATTGTTTTTTATGAAAGTCTCAGTTTCTCTTTTATTCATTTTAATTGGGGTGCTAACGGATTTTGAAAGATTATTGATCCGAGCCCCACAACAGCTATGATAACTTTTAAGATAACCAGCCATGTCAGTATCAATAAGGTTGTTATTAGTTAATTCACTATTTAGACAATTAAGTTGATTCCAAATTAGGTTTGTAGGGTCAACGGTTAGTTTCTTGTAAACTTCTTGGTCAGATAAGGGCGTTGCGCACTTGTAAACATAATTAGCTTTATTCATAACAACAGTGGCGTTACCTTTATCGGCATTGATGACTTTGATGTCGTTATTTTGTGTTAAAAAATTTTTGGTATCTTTATCCATTTCTTCAAATTGTGATTTAATGTTATTATTATAATTATTGTTCAAAAACCTTTGTATAGTACTAGAAATGTTCGATCTGAATTCAGTGCGTTTATTGTCAGCAATAAAATTAATTTGCTCTTTAATATTGGGTAATGCCATCTACGCTAGTTCAAGAAGTTTAGTTTCAAGGTTGGAGATTTGTTTAGAAATCTTTCTAATAGTATAGTTCAAATTACGTTTTCACAAAGGGTGATTTAAAAATTTTGTTGTCATAAATTAATTATGTCAGCAGGCAAAAAACTATGGGATTTGCATCTCAATAGAAACCTGGTTTGATTACCTAATTTAGTCAGAGAATATTTTAACGAGTCCATGTGTTTTAATTTTGGAACGCATTTCTTAACTGTAGGTGTTCTTGAGTTGTTGGAGAAACCTTGTGTCCATTTCAGGATGGAGATGATCATTTGGAGAACCAAAACTGACATTGATCATATTTTCTGATGTCATGTTTTCGACGAGCGTGAGAGAACGTGAAGTCGATATTAATTTTTTTGAACTACTGGTCCTTTATTTATATTTCTAAAAGCTTCCGGTTTCCGACGAAGAGACTCTTCAGTTACAAAATTTATCCTATATACATTCTAGCCATCCTACCTATGCCTAAAAAGAAATTTTCGCTATTATAAAATAACAAAAGTTTTTGATTCTCAGTACAAATTTTTTAAACAAACGGTATATTCATTTACCAAATTCTCGGTACAAACAACACACTCCTCGTAGTAGGATTGCGGAGAAGAAAAAGGGGCATAAGACATTGCAAAAAAAGGGAATGCACACTAAGCGGGTTTTCGAAGTTCCAACTTCAAAAATGCCGCGGCGACACGCTTTTCAACCTAAAGGGTTCGACTAATTGGAAGAAATTTTGGTTTTAACTAGCGTACGATTTACAGTGCTTTTTCATAAAAAAAAACCAGAACAGTTTTATAGCTGAATGTGTAGACCTAGGTGTCGAAACTGGAAGGTTCTTATCTAGCCATGAGGACGTGATTGTATGCGAGGGTTGACAAAGATTGTATTACCGTTGTTATTAATAAAAATGTTTAAATTAAGAAATTTTGAGTTTTGCCAAATAATCTTTTAACTTATCAGCCAGTTAACAGGATGTTAAAGAGCACGCATAGGGAGCTGTCTAAGTTTTATAGAGTTATTAAAACGCTTAAACCAGAACCTGTTAACTCTTTTGTAGCTTCACCTTTATATAAATAAATAAGGTTCACGATTTCACTATCCCAGAGAACCATAAAATCTTTTCTTCGGATGTTTAATCTCTATTTACCGGGCTGTCCGAATTCTTCAGCTGTCTCTGATCTGCTCATGGAGGAACTTGAAAGCAGAATGGTTCCCCAATCATCACAACTTGGTCTGATTGTTATTCTACTACCTTACTACCTTACAATCCACCTTCTGCAAGATTTTTCAAGATATTCTATAGTAAATACAAAATTCAAATCATATTTTTTATATTTGTAAAGTACATAAGCCCGACAGTCTATTAGAATAATTACTGAGCTGAAAGATAATCTTAAAGACTGCACTGAGAAAAAAGTACTACATTCTCAATAAATGTACTGTTGATTCGATGAACTAACTTTCTCACTTCATATGGATGATGATATGGATGCTGTTATGGATGAAAATAAAAATGCGGACAGCAGACTTTTTTGAAGAAAAAAATATATTGTACCTGGGTAAAACATTTTTTCACATTACAGCAAACCACAATTATCATAATAATATTAACAATTTTTATATTAGAAATTTTAACATATTGCTTAAAAATTAAATGAAAGAATAATTTTAATTATTGCCTATTTAAATATATTTACGCAAAAATTCAACTAGTACAGCAATAATGTAATTTTGTAGGTCCTAAATTTAATGAATTTACCTGTTTATTATTAAATTTCTATGATTTATTTATAACGAACAGATTCTTCAATCTTAAAATTATATAGTTTGTTAATTGTATACATTTGTATTCGCATTTCCCGTGTCACTAGTATACCTTTCTGATTATATCGGTAGTTTCTGTTTATTTCGCAACGTTCCGCAGATTAGTATCTACCGTTTTCGCAATATTCTGTTTCTCAGTCAGGTACAAATTATGCGGCACTATCCCCCTTTTCACACCGAATTCATGGTCGAGCGGAATTACCCTAGGAAAAGATTACTGATTCTACACACCAGCGGCTGTGCCCGTCTTTCAAAATATCTGCACTAGTATTCACCTACATAATTTTTGCAGGAAGGGCTATTGGAAGGGCTATTGGGGGAATTATAACGGGGTTAAGGGAGGGATTAGTGGAAGAAGCTCATGGAGAGGTGGAGCGCGTGCAAATGAGGGCAGTGAAGATGGGAGGGATTGAAGGAAGGGTAGAAAAATTGCTATGCGAAAGACAGGAGAGTATGGGGGTACTGGGGGGGGGGGGGACTTCACTCAGAGGATCGAGAGGGAAGGTGGCCTGTAGAAAGAAGGAAAGACCTTCGAAAGGAATTTGAAGGATAAGATAATAAATAAGCAGGGGGAGATTCTAAGGGACTGGGTGGAGGATAGAGGCTGAGCGGTGGCGAATGGTATGGTAACAGTGGGCGAAGAGGAAGAATACACATATGTAAGTAAGGTAGGGGTATCGGCGATAGACTATGTAGTCACGAATATGTAAGGGTGGGGGGAGACGGAGAGATTCGCAGTAGAAGAAAGAGTAGAATCAGACCATCAGCAATTAGTTTTGCTGATAAGGGAGAGAGCGCCAGAAGGCAAGGTGGGGAGGATGTGTCCATGGGGTAGAGGGTGAGCTGGACGACGGAGGCAATAGAGAAGTATCAGGAGCAGCTAGGGAAGGTAAGCTATGAAGGGGAGTCGATGGAAGAGATATGGGAGGATTCGAGAGAGAAAGTGGAAGGGTGCGTGCAAAACAAGGTATTCAGAAAGAAGGAGAAAGGAATGGTGAACCCGTGGTGGGATAGGAAATCTAAAAAGATGAAAAGGAAGGTGAAGAGGAAGTATAAGAAGTGGAAAGATGGGACTGCAGAAAGGGAGGAGTACATGAAAATGAGGAAGGGGTTTAGATTGAGGTGTAAGAAAAAAGAACAAGAAAGGAAAAAAGATTTCGAAGACGATTCATGATGTTATGAATCGTAAGGCTCAAGTAATGCTTCCAATCTAGCATCACGTTTTTTGTAATAAATCGTTAGTACATATATTTAAAGACCATCAGTCTATTGCCGTTATATTCAAGTCAACCATTATCTTTTTATATAGTAATGGTACTTCCATCTGGAATATTAAATAAGTGACATGTGTTGTAAATCTCCCGCAACATTAATGTTATATCTAAATGAAATAAAGTGAACGATTGCTTCTCGACGCATATCCTGGAAACCATCGTAAGCCACAAGCCATGCTTCCAAACGAGTCGTATCTGGCCTTGTTATAAAACATTGGTATAGTATACCATCAGGATTATGCACCTGCTTAGCATGTCTTTCTCTGTAGATAGTTGCATACCAACGATCGCCATTATGTTCTATGTAAACCTGCCCATCCCCTTGATACGGTGGTGGAATTTGACCTCTTTGCAGAATACGGAGTTCTCCAGTAAAAGTATGTCCTGAAACTCTGTTGTTTATCATTTTACGTATAGTAATTGGGCTTCTATGAGGAATATTATACGGATCATCATTTGCAGCTCTACGATTATTACCATTGCCTTGTTGAACAGGGAAAGGACCTTTTACTGCAAAAAAAATTATGAAATTTATATACACTGAAAAAGTAACTGTTAGTAAATAGAAAAGCACTAAGGCAGGATATATCTGGTGGCATATTTCATTACAGTTGCCGATATCTCAATTTGTTCAGTGGGTCGATTATGTAAGTTCCTCACATTTCTTCTACTTTCACCTACAGATGAATGTGGTGACAAGAGTCAACGACAACTTCCTGACGATTGTTTTTTTATTGTGTCATGATAAGCAAAATAAAAAAATATTAAGAATTATTATCTGAAGTTTCGATACACACCGTTCTCTTCTAGAGCGGGTGCTATTCTGAAAACTTGCACCCGCTTCCGGCGAAATCGCGGTAAAATTTCAGCTGTAACCACGTCTCACGACGAGATAGGTGGTTACAGTCTGCGATGGACTCAACACGATGACCCGGCAAAAGTCTCGTGCACCCTCAGGAAATGGAGCGACCCAAGAACGACCGCCATCTGCATTCTTCCCGCAAGTGTCTTAGAATTTTTCTGACACGTAGGGATCCTTTTCAGGCTATTAACCAGTGAAAGCTTGGCACCTCCAAGAGCACCTATGATCAGGAGGACTAGTTTCACAGAATATTTTGGGTATAGCCGTCGCAACTTCCTTATAAGTATATATCTCTCTTTCTTTTCATTCTCCTTGGCTGTAATGTTTTTATCAGCTGGCGCCGAAAATTCGATAACAAACATGATTCATTCCTCGAAGTCAAGGAGAACTATGTCAGGCCTTGAGTGCGCAATTGACTCTACTTCCCTAAGAGCGTTTGGCGGAGTGGTATTAGGGCTAATGCCGTAAGAGTGACGGGGATGGTAATAAAGCACTCTTACTGCCGCATTGTGCCTTTGGATGTAGGTCGTTCCCGCATGTGTGAGCAACTAGATAGTATGTGTCCTAGGTGCTCGGGGTGTGCATGACACGCTCTGCAGCTATAATCGGGAATGTCTTGGCTCAAAATGTGGCGACGGTGTGCTAGAGGGGAAATGACACCGTCTTGACATGCCAAAATGAAACCCTCCGTACCCGAATTCAATCTGGGTGATTTAAGGAAAGCAAACGTCAGCTCACACGACATCGACTGATCCTTCACATTTCTGTGGAAGATGCCGTGTATCCTCTCGTCGAGGAGCTTTTTGCGGAAGTTTTTCTCTTGTGCTTTCTTAATCCGGTTTTTCAGGAGTGAGTAATCGAGATGGATAAGATTTGATGTATTTTGCTCACCCCTAATATTTAAGTCAAGGCCGAGTTTTTCAGCAGCTTCCTCCGCTGCTCTGTACAGAAACGCTCCTTTGCCCACTTCTTCGTGCTTTCTGACCATTTTAAGAAGAGAGTCTCTTCCATTTGCGACTATATGTGCTGAACCCAGAATAATCCTGTTGTGAAGAAATTCAAGATTCAGTATTCCGTGCACACCTTGACGGCGTGACATGTAAAGTCGCGGAAAAGAAGACCTAAGGTCCATGCTTTTGTTCATGTGCATAACCTTTCATGACCTGATATCGAGGGATGTGAGCTCGTCCTTCGTCCATGGAACCACTCCAAATGAATAGAGTACTACTGGGACGGCTAGCATGTTTGTTGCAGATACTTTGCTCCTGGCCGACAGTTCGGAAGACCAAATCCGTCGGATGAGACAATTATATCTGCTTCGGAGAGTATCCTTTATAGATGTCACGTCCTGAATGCGGTTTTGTGGCACGCCCAGGTATGCGAAGCAAACAATTTTCTCTGTGAGAAAAAAAACTAGTATGAATTTGTTTATAAAAATTGTTTCGTTACTTTATTTGTTTATATATTGTTGCTTTGTAACAAAAATTGAAAAATCGCGTACGACACTTCTCTTAAAAACATCATTTTAAGCATTTCTGGAAAAATCCTTTGGAATCGGTTAAAAAATATGACCTGTAAAAGATTAGGAACGGGAAATTCCTATTACAGACCACTCTGGAGCGGTCACCGCAGCACGCGGAGCGCGGCGCTAGACAATATTATTTATCAATAATCCGAAGAGCGAGCACAAAAAAGTTGAAAGTTGAAAGTTATAAAAAATTTGAATCAATTTTTCATAAATAGTTTATGTAAAGGGCCCTATACGCGTTTCTGCACAGAAACCTACGCCTTAATTTTCTTCGCAAAGTACCCTGTACAGGGTCCTTCAAAAGGTTCCTTTTTCGGTGCAGGTTCGTTTGCAGGATCATGTACAGCTTCCTTCGCCAAATTCCTGCACAGAAACCTTCAAGATTACCTGTACAGGTTCGTGTGCAGGTTCGTGTACAGGAACATGTGCAGGATTTCCTGAGGTTCCTGCACAGGAATTTTCAGTTGGGGGTAGTTTTCACATTGGATATAAAATTTGGGATAAAGTTCAGAAAAGTACTCACCTTTGATTTGTTTAAAGCTTTGTAAACCGATGTATTTTGACTCGCAGATCACGAAAATGATAGTGAAATACCCGCAAATTTGATTTTCAAGGTCAAAACCCTCATGAACTATAAAATTTACGTTTTTCCTGTTTATTTATTCAAATATTGAACATTTGCAAAAAAGCTTCGAATCAAAGATGTAGATCTTTTAAAAACACACCTTTTATGTTCTTCACAGTTTTTCGAAAAAGCTATCATTTTTTGAGAAAAAAAGGAAAATATTGTTGCAAAGTGTAGAATTGTTTGGAATGACACTTGTGGCACTCCTTTCCCCCACGAGACGTTGGAAAGGGGAAGGTGTGTGACCGGAATTATTTGTGTGACCAGTCACGGGGTTGCTTTCCCGTTCCCACTAGACTGCATCATTTATGTGACCAGTCACAAGGGTGCCACCCCCCTCCCTAAGATACGTTGGAAAGGGGTAGGGGTTTGACCAACATTATTTCTTTGTCCAGTCACAGGTGTGCCTTCCCGCTCCCCATGTGACGTTGAAAATGGGTAGGGGTTTGACCAACATTATTTATGTGACTAGTCACAGGGGTGTCTTCCCGCCCTCCGCGAGACGCTGGAAAGGGGATGGTATGGGACCTACATAATTTCTGTGACCATACACAGGAGTATTTTTTCCAGGGTTACAATTTTTATTGAAGATTTTTTCCTCTCACACCAATATTTATCGAAATATAGTGGAAAAATGAAAAAAAGCCGTTTTTTGATGCTTTCACCTTGAAAATCAAGTTCGCGGGTATTATTACTATCATTTTCGTAATCAACGAGCCAAAATGCGTGAGTATACCTAGTTTCAAATCAATTGGAGGTAAGTACTTCTCGGAACTGCATTCAAAACTTGCAATAAAAGCAAATAAAAAAATAAAATTGAACTTTTTTTAGGTAAAGAAATATTGAGCTCGTTTCTTCGAGATTTGACTTTTGAAAGTACAAAGTTTCTACATACGTCAATTCGCCAAAAGAATACATGTTCAAATTACTAAATTTACTAAATTTGAAATTCTAAAATTACAAAACTTCTAAATTTATCAAGTGGCCAAAAAAATACCTTCCAAAATTCCTCTGCCTGAACGCTGAGAAACTGCATGAAACACTCCACTTGATAAAATTAAAATTTCGAAATAAATTGGAAAAGAATCTAATTTTTTGAATATGTATTAGAAGTTCCTATTTTGCAAGATTGGCAAAGTTGGAATTTTTTTTTCACCTGATAAGCCTATTTTTTCGTAATAAATTTGAAATGAACCCAATTTGGAAATATTAAGCTGTGAATACTTGATAAATTTAGAATTTATAAATTAGTTTTGAAAGAATCCATTTTTGAAATATTACGATTTCAAATTGAAAAAGTGGGTATTTTACGTTTCTTGATTCGGCTATTTCGTAAATTGTGAACTTATAAATAAAATTTCAAGGGGGAGGGAGTGCAAATGAGGAAAGTAAAGATAGGAGGGGTAATGTGTAAGTTTGTGACAGTGTACAATAAGGATGGGATGGAAAGAATTAAAGAAAGGGTGGAAGACCTGTTAGGTGAAAGAGAAGAGGGTATGGTGGTACTGGGTGGGGACTTTAACGCGAGGATGGGGAGGGAAGGGGGCCTTTATAGGGAAGGGGAGAGCTTCGAAAGGAACTCAAAGGATAGGTTAATAAATAAGGAGGGGGAGATTCTAAGGGACTGGATGGAGGATAGAGGCTGGGCGGTGGCAAATGGTATGGCAACTGGGGACGAACAGGGAGAATACACATACGTAGGTAAGGTGGGGGTATCGGTAATAGATTATGTAGTTATGAATATGCAAGGGTGGGAGGAGATGGAGAGATTCGCAGTAGAAGGGAGGGTAGAATCAGACCATCAGCCATTAGGGTTGTGGATAAGGGGTGAGAACGGCGGAAGGCAAGGTGGGGAAGAAGTGTCGACGGGGGAGAGGGTTAGCTGGACGAGGGAGGCGATAGAGAAATATAAGGAGCAGTTAGGGAAGGTACGCTTCGAAGGGGAGACGGTGGAAGAGATATGGGAGGATTTAAAAGAGAAAGTGAAAGGGTGCTGAAGGAGGTAGTGAAGAAAGTATGGAGGGGGGAGGGATTCCCACGAGGGTGGAGAGAAGGATTAATAGTGCCTCTGTATAAGAAAGGAGAGAGGGATAGGCAGGAAAATTATAGGGGGATTACGCTAATGAATACGGCGTATAAAGTATACGCGATGGTAGTAGCGGAGAGGCTGCGGAAGGATTTCGAGGGGAAAGGAATATTGCCAGAGACGTAGGCGGGCTTTAGGGCAGGTAGGAGTACTATCGACAATATCTACGTTCTGCAGCACGTGGTGGATAGAGAATTAGCGAAGAAGGGATCGAGAGTGTACGCGTTTTTTGTGGATCTAAAAGGCGCGTTTCCGTCGGTGGATAGGGGGAGGTTGTGGGAGGCGATGCAGGAGAGGGGAGTGGAGAGAGGCCTGATCGAGAGGGTAAGGGAGATATATGAAGAAACCAAAGATAAGGTAAGAGGAGGACAGGGGATTTCGGAGGGTTTCTGGATGGATAGGGGGTTAAGACAAGGGTGTCCGCTTAGCCCGACGCTTTTTGCGATTTTAATTGCGGATATGGAAAGTAAGCTGGAGGCCGGAGTGGTAGGAGGAGTCAGGATAGGAGGGGTTAGAATTTGGTCGCTAGCGTATGCAGATGACATAGTGTTGTTGGCAAAAAGCGAGGAGGCCTTAAAGGAAATGATGAAGAGGTTGAGAAGATACCTGGATAAGAACAGGTTAGAACTGAATGCGGAAAAGTCCAAGGTTATGGTTTTCAGAAAAGGAGGTGGAAGGGATAAGGAAGGGGAGTGGAAGTGGAAGGGAAAGGCGGTGCAGGCGGTGAAAGAGTTTGTATACCTGGGCTTCTTGTTTCGGAGGAATGGCGGAGTGGATGGTCACAT